>CM030853.1:3049928-3114928 GCA_018105865.1 Metaphire vulgaris
CCGTCGGCCCTGGGGCGGGCGGCACCCGCCAGAAACAAAGGGCCATTCACTCGCACGGCCGCTTTTCTCTTGCGTCTATCCATCCGTCCGCTCCGTCGATTTGAGTCTTTAACCCCTTAACTGGGTATTTAACTGTAACTCAATGTAAAATGAATGGATATATCCTGGGTCCCCAGTTAAGGGGTTAAACAATCAGAAGACACGCGCCGCGGGACCTGGAAAGCAGGCTGTCTGGATCTCTGCACCACTTGGATTGTCTAGTGTCTAGTGTCACCTTCGCCAGCCACCTGTCTTGCGCGGGGGATTCGACCGGCAGGCGGTGACCGAACAGGTGCGTGGAAGGGGAATATAATTAGGCGATGTTTCCACGGATTTCTGGTGTCCAGTGTTGGAGCTGTGAAATTTGAGCTGGCGGTGGGTGGGGGGGGGGTTGAGGACTAAAATTCAATGAACGACGGCAGCTGCGTGTACCCGATATGCGATTTTTGGGAGGGCTGCAAAGTTAGCTGGGGCGGGGGGGTTCAACCCCGGCAACTCCAACACTGCGCTGGTGTTTAATACTGTTTTGCATGATCCAGCCCCCGCTTGGCTATGGACTGTGATTTATGATCCTGCCAGATATGTGACCTCATTACTGTACTTTAGCGTCCTGCAGATTATCTCATATATTCGATCTGTGAATACGTTTTACGTGTGGTGTTCGGGATAATTCATGGATTATTCCACTGCTGCGGCGTGAGTCACAAAAGAAATCGTTACGATATAGGAAGCAATCAGACGTTTGGTCGAAACGGGTCGAAAGGGGTCGAAAGGTCGACGGACGTCACTGACCTCAGGTTGCCACAATCTTATCTGCAGCAAATATAATCACAGCAGGCAGCATTCTGCCAACAGTTTCATATCGCGTCGAAAGATGGCGCGCCCGCTTGTACCGACAAACTCATCTCCAAAGTAATCGCTACTCTGTCTGTCTGCCTCTGTCTGTCTGTCTGTATCTGTCTGTCTGTCTGCCTGTCTGCCTGTCTGTCTCTGTTTTTCTGTTTCTCTCTGTCTCTCTGTCTGTCTGTCTCTGTCTGTCTGTCTGTCTGTCTGTCTGTCTGTCTGTCTGTCTGTCTGTCTCTCTCTCTCTCTCTCTCTCTCTCTCTCTCTCTCTTTCTCGCTCTGAGAAAAATTAATTGAACTGACATGACTGATAATAATATTTAAGCCAAAACTGAAAATTGTCTGCATCCACTGGAAATCATCACTGGCCACTGGCGGCGGGGGGATGAGACAAGGTTTCACCCCCCCCGGAGCCCCGAAAACTTGAGCTATGAAGAGGCATTGGAGATTCTCTAGTGGCAGAAAATTTTGGTCTTTTTTCTAGTCCAACTCTCGTTGCTTTTTCATAGAAAAATCCCCGTCCGCCGTCTGAAACATTCGCATCGGGTAGAAGAAGGCGTCCGTCTGAAACATTCGCATCGGGCAGAAGAAGGCGTCATCGGGCGGCACCCTGCCTCTTAAGGTGGGCGAGAAATTTAATTGTCTGCACCCGATTTTACTCCCGGCATGAAGAAGATGACTCACTCATCCACTCCCTGATGTCCTCGATCAAACAGCCATGCCAGCCCTCGACCAAGGAGGACCCAGGCGCCAAAATGGCGTTGATATAATCGGAGCCTCTTGTTGTTGGGGGAAGGGGGAGGGAACGGAGAAAATATTGCTCGATTTTTTATAAGGGCAGAAGGCGTAATCTTCTTCCTCCTCCTCCTCCTCCTCCTCCTCCTCCTCCTTAGGCGCATTTTCCTTTGTCCTTTGTTGACCAGAGAAAATCTGGAGCGGGTAGCTTTGTCGGTCGCCTTCTTCCGTGCGACGAGAAAAAAAATAGGTCGTTCAGATTTTGAGCAGAAACGGATTGCACTGACAATACTAATGTACTACGTTAATTATTATCTGAAATGTCGACAGGGTTTTAATTATTATCGTCGGCTTAACTGCTACTAATGTTATTATTATTATTATTATTATTATCTTTATTATTATTATTATTATTATTATTATTATTATTATTATTATTATTATCTTTATTATTATTATTATTATTATCTTTGCTATTTAGTTTGACAGTTTTCTTCTGTTTTGTTCATGTCTACATGGCTACGAAGTAATTATTTTAATATCGACACAAATGTAAATCTAAATCGTTCATGCTTGGTTTCAAATCCAAGAATCATAACACCTACCAGCTTCATAGCATAGCTAGCAGTTCTTTGTTATTGTCATATATAATCAATCATCATCATCATTATCATCATTATCATCATCATCATCTTCATCATCATCATCTTCATCATTATCATCATCATCATCATTATCATCATCATCATTATCATCATCATCATCATCATCATCATTATCATCATTATTATCATCATCATTATCATCATTATCATCATCATCGTCGTCGTCGTCGTCGTCTTCTTCTTTGTTATTATATAGAAAATTAATGGCAAAGGCGTTTCTGTATACGGAAGAGTTCTAATATTCTAATAAAGACCTATACTTATCTACAAACGACCATTCTGAAATCAGGTCAAGAGATGTCAATTGCTATCACCCGTATGTATCTTGCCGCATTCGCTTGCTACAAGGGGTTGCATACGAGGGGCAAGGGTTGGCACACATAGAGATCTGTTGGGACAAGTCACGAACCTAGCTACCCCCATAAACACCCCTCTCTGGTCCGCATCATCATCGTCGTCGTCGTCGTCATCATCATCATCCCAGGTCAAGGCATGCATCTTCAAACAAAGCAATCTTGCCCCTTCACCATCACCATCATGACTGCTACGTCGTGAGTCGCGTATGGCTTCGCGGAGGGGGAAGGGAGAGTAGAGATGGTGCGAGGGTTGCGGTGGAAGGCGCTGGGGGTAAATAAGGAGCCCGAACCGTATAAATCTTGATGGAGGAGACGGATTAAATTGACCAATAGCCATCGTGAACCAAGCAGAGATTGGTCAGTTTCAGAGTTCAGCCTCCGAATATCATTAGTTGTTCAGGCCCTGATTATATATTATCGAGAAGTTCGAGAACATTAAGTTAAGCAAATCGGTTAAAGGTCAGAGGTTAATTCGACTCAACCTCGAAATAAAGACTTTGTCGTGGGTGACTGATTTCTGGGTACGTAGTTTATGGCTCGAGAATTTCTTTACCTGCCCTCCGCATGGAACACCTGGCCATAGACAATTAATGTTACGGTATAGGTAACATTTACCTATGGTATATATGTTACGCCAAGGCTGCGAAATTTGCCGATTTAATAAGACGTAAATTAAATCGAGCGAAGTCAAACGATAAGATTTATATGTTTCGTTTAATTAGACTAAAGCGTACATTTCTATATGAAATAAATACCTCATATTCGTCTAAAATAATTTTAAGAAAGAGAGAAAAAAGAACGGAGAAGGATGAGTAAAACGAAGAGAGTACGAAGATGAGGAAGAGGACAAAGAGGAGGAGTAGGAAGAAGAGGAGGAGGCGGAGGGGAGGAGGATGGATTTCTCTTAGCGTAATATGACATCCTCAAACAGCTGGACTATGAAGAAGAACAAGAATAGACCCACTCACGTTTCTAGGATGACCTGTACCCAATGCTCTCTCTCCCTCTCCCTCTCTCCCTCGCTCTCCTCTCTCTCTCTCTCTCTCTCTCTCTCTCTCTCCTCTCCTCCTTTCTCCTGCAATACCCGATTCCAACTGGTTCCCTCTCCCTCGAAGGCGGATGAGAAAGATTTTCCTCCTCTTAGAATCTTTTGAAGTATCATATTAGCTAAGTTCGTACGGAGTCTACGAAAGCTCTTATAGCGCAATATAATTTGTCGCTCGGCGGGCAAAACGTTCACGTGACGCAACCAAGTTCATTATAGCGATTAGGAAATTTTGCAGCCAGTTGGTGGGGATGAATTTAAACCCCCAAATTATTTTCCCGAGATCATACAGGCCTCTTCTGGATTTTGGGCGCTGATGTTTAAGCTTAATCAATCTTCCACTACCCTTTCCCCTCCTGGGCTAGTTGTGAGGTTCGAGCAAAGCCTAAGAGGACATTTTATCTCGCACGCCTAGATTGCTTATCAATTGTCATATAGTCGGAAAAATTACTCTCGATTCTAAGATTTTAATCTGATATCGCCATAAATTTTTGAGGGCCAGACCCCTCTTTGGTACCCACGATCCTCCCCCCAACCATTATCAGACCAAGTTCGCATGCCGGTACCCCCATCTCCATTCGGAAACCATGACTACGTCATTGCTATAAATGATGTATCTTCAAGACGCCCAATTAAAAATTCTGCATGATTTGGAATGTAACAGGTTTTCCGATCAACTTCCAACTGGTAGGCAATTTGGTTTGAATGGGATGAATTGTGCGAAACAACCAGAAGATGTTGAAATAAATTGAAATATACGATTCCACATAATTATTTCGATCCTAGGAATTGGTTTAGTATTAAGGCTTCAGGTTTTCATTCTTAAAATATTTCCATTTTCCAACGATACGGCTGTAACCTCGATTATAGAGAAACTTACGAAACGCAAAGGTTGTTGTTATTATTATTATTATTATTATTATTATTATTATTATTATTATTATTATTATTTATTATTATTATTATTATTATTATTATTATTATTATTATTATCTAAAGAAATAGCATCATTTGAAACGAGAGCTCATGAGCTGCGTGGACACGGAGTTCATATCATGGAAGCCATAACACTTAGTGCCCTGGAAAGACAGGTTGGTTGTTACGAGCGATTTCCTAGAAATGCCGGCGCCTGCCTGGCTGGTAAGGGTCTTCACCTTGGCAGTTGGTTGAATCAGGATTCAGGAAGCGTGGATTTCCAACTACGAGCTGACAAATAATTATTATTCTGTCAAACGGCAAGATGCAAGACTACCTAATTAAAACCCGTACCATGTAAAATATAAAAAGCACATTATATAGAACACTACTACTACTACTACTACTACTACTACTACTACTACTACTACTACTACTACTACTACTACTACTACTACTACTACTACTACTACTACTACTACTACTACTACTACTACTACTACTACTACTACTACTACTACTACTACTACTACTAATAATACTAATACTAATAATAATAATAATAATAATAATAATAATAATAATAATAATAATAATAGTAGTAATAATAAAAGATAGGCCTAAGTATAAATTAAAATACAATGATAATCATAAAGTATATAATAATTAGCGATTATGATAGATTGGAATAATAAATTATATTGATGGTTATTGATTATTATTGTTATTTCACAGTTATTTTTTATTAATCGCGTTGACAGAGGGACTCGCTTTTGCAGTGGCGTAGCCAGGATTCCCGAATAGGGGGGTGGTATTCGGCCCAAATGTCTTGGCGAACAAAAAAGGTTGTCGTCTCAAACGCTGTTTGGTGTATTTTACTCGATCTACTACTACCCCATTAACTCCCTTCCCACCAACTACTCACCAGGGGCGTAGCGACGGGAAGAAGGGGTTATCGTTATATATACCCCCAAAATCCAAAATCAGACTATCTTACAATTTTCAATGTGTTTTTCAAGATTTTCAAAGTTTTTAAAGATTTATATCCCCAATTACATTATCCCCATTATCCCCCAAATCAAATTCCTGGCTACGACCCCTGCTACTCACCGGGTTTGGACTAATTCACGACCGGTCCCGATCCCAACATGGGGTCGGGCCCCCGTACCGAGATTATCTGAGAAAACTGATGTAAGTCTGCAGTTTTTAAAAATAAAATTTGAGACAATTTCTTCAATAAACTGACTATCCCAAAAATAAGCGTAGCCAGGAATTTGATTTGGGAATAAAGATTTTCCGATATCATTTTCGCTACGCCTTATTTTCCCTTAGGCTATATCTGCTGTCCCGTCTTTTCTCTATCTTACCCTAGTTACCTAGACGTCAGTTAAAAACCCAGATTAGTGAAAAATGCATAGCACGCAGAGTAGCAGCAGCAGCAGCAGCACTGAATGGGAACAATGAGATGGATCTATTTCGGCGTGCGGCGGAACGATATGACCGATTTACCGCGATTGGCGGACGAAGACATCTTAAAAGCAAGGTCAGTGAGAGGTCACGGAGTCCTGCCAACCAGTACGTAGCGCACTCGGGTTCATCGACGTTTGTCTTAAAAGAATACGAAGGACAGGGCGGGGTGGGAAGAGGGAAAACAGCATGGAAAACGTGTGAGGGTTGCTAAAAATTTCTAGGGTGGACTTTAGAACACGCTCTAAATGCACGCATTTGTCAGCAGTCAGTCAGTCAGTCAGTCAGTGTTTAATCTAGACTCCTGGACTCCGGGGGGGGGAACTGAAAAAGCCGGGGGAAAACTGAACTGACAAAGCCGGGGGAATTCTGCTAGGGGTCGCTGTTAGTCCATGTAGTATTCCAAAATTTCCGGGGGGAATTTGAAATTTCCTGGGGAAGGGCAATTCCCCCCCCCCCAGAAACGGCCTACATTAAACACTCAGTCAGTCAGTCAGTCAGTTTGAAATTCTTTAGGTACATGCAAATATTTCCCTGATGCTGGAGCATTTCCAATTTCTTCTTCCTTTCGTGTAAAACTGCAAGTGCATTTAACAGCGGTGAGTTCGTGTCTGGGCGTGTTTCTCTATTCGCGGGTCGAATTCTCCGCTTGAGGTCAGTCTGAGGAAACAAACGACTGGTTTATGCTAATCGCTCGGATGTACTCGACAACCTTGTCCGAATGATTGATTTGTCTAGCGCCTTTTTCTTGGGTTTTGTTACTGATCGATGTCTCTCCTGCTATATTCTTCGACGTTCGAAGTTGCGAAATTACACGTCATTCATTTATTCATTCACTCACTCGGTCATTCATTCGTTCGTTCGTTCGGTCAGTTTTTCTTTCATTCACACACTCAATTATCCATTATTCTAATTACTTATTAATTAATTAATTAATTAATTCATATATTCATTCTCCCACTCACCCGTTCAATCCCTTTATTGATTCATCCATTCTTTCCTTCCTTCTTTTTTATTTCACTAATCATTCATTCACTCACTTGTTCATTCGTTCATTCACCTCCATGTACTTTGCTGTCGAATCTATTTTATCTTTCTTCTATCTTCTTATTTTAATCTATTTTATCTTTCCGGCATTGTGTTTGTTAAAAATCCGTTCATCGTTTTCCCTCACGGACTTTCAATATTTGAGTTTTCACTTTTCCGGTTGCAAATAGGTCTACAGACAGCGCCAGAAGTAGGCAAGCACTGCGCATCAGATGCACGCATTTACTGACAACGAAAAATCTGGGTCAGACAATACTGACAATGACCTGGATCTGTCAGAAGAAGTGCCGAGCACTCCAGTCCAAGGAAATAGACAGCTGACTAAACTAACCGAGAAACTTCTATAGCGCCACTCTGGTAAACCAGTAACCACTGGCCATCATTCCACAAACACTTTGCGAAACAAATGAAAACTATTCTTTTGAAGAAATCCTATGGCGAAATCTTTAATGTAGACCTACATTCTATCCACCACAAATCATGTTATCATTCTATATACCTACCATGGGCGTAGCGACGGGGGGTATATCGGTATATATATATATATTATATATATATATATATATATATATATATATATATATATCCAATATATCCAATCAGGCTACCTTAAAAATGTTAATGTATTTGTTAAGATTTTCAAAGTTTGTACAGATTTATACCTTCCCCAAATTACATTATGCCCCCAAATAAAATTCCTGGCTACGCCCCTGCCACCCAACAACGGACCATTTTATGATAGATTGACTATTAGGCCTACTTCCGTTTTTCTGTTGACGCTTCTTTAAATTTTGCGCTCCTCTTCCACCGGGGGGCTGGGGGTGGGGGGCAACTTGCCTCCGCACACCGCGCGCTACGACACTGCTAATGAAACCACGGTTAATGATGATTGTGTTGAGTTCACCCAACGCTGAAAAAAATCAAACGGTACTTTGGTACGGCGGACCTACGGTACTTCGTCTGAACTGGAGCCGATGAACCATGCTCCGAGTACCTAGTACCAAGTACCAGAGTTATTCTGCACTTTCACGGGCATGCAGTATCGGTGTGTGTGTGTGTGTGTGTGTTGTGTTCTATTATATCAATACAATTATTTGCGTGGTGGCGTCTCTTCTGGTACTGTACATCGTATGTACCTTTTCCTCTTATCTCAGTATTACTTCCCTGGTTCTGAACCTATTTGAATTCTTCTTTTTACGATCGCAGCTTCGTATAACATTATTCCTTCTGTGAACTCTGATTCCGGATAAGATTTGGCCGTCTCTTACTGTCTGTCTTACTGCATCTTTGAGTCCGTCCGTCGTTACGTCCCTCGCTCACTCTCTCCTCTCTTCCTTCCTCCCTCTTTCACTTTCTCTGTCTGTCTGTCTTTCTGTGTGTGTGTCTCTCTCTCCATCTCTTCCATCTCCCTTTCTCTGTCTGTCTTTCTCCGTCTGTCTGTCTTTCTCCCTCTCCACTCCTTCTCTTTTTCTCCCTCTTTCTCTCTGTCTGTCTCTCTCCCTATTTCCCTACTTACCTATTTCCCTTTCTCTGTCTGTCTGTCTGTCTTTCTGTGTGCGTGTCTCTCTCCCTATCTTCCGCTCTCTCTTACTCCCTTTTCCTGTCTGTCTGTCTGTCTCTCTCCCTCTCTCTCACACACTCTCACTATTTCCCTTTCTCTGTCTGTCTGTCTGTCTGTCTGTCTGTCTGTCTGTCTGTCTGTCTGTCTGTCTCTCTCTCTCTCTCTCTCTCTCTCTCTCTCTCTCTCTCTCTCTCTCTCTGGGCTATGGTACAAGACTGTACGCGTGCAGCCATTGTAGCCTGAGCCAGACAGAAAAAAACAGGGCGTGGTACAGAGCCAGGGCATGCTAATGGAAAATCGTTCCCTCTCTCGGCCTCTCTGCGCCGTCATCTCCCTCTCCTCACCTCTCCTAACAACCAACAATGCCATTGTTCTAGCTGTTTTCCTGCCTGTTTGCTTCCTTCCTTCCTTCCTCCCTTCTTTCCTTCGTTCCTTAGTTTACCAAGGCTTCCATGGTTTACCGTTCCGTTAATTGCTCCCCAGGGAAATGCGGGTCACAAGGTCGGGCGGTGGCCATCTCTGAGGTTTATGCGATCCCCGCTACAAATTTACGACCAATTTCGCCAAATTCGGGTCTTTCTGTCTCTGTCTCTCTGTATCTTTCTCTGTCTCTGTATCTTTCTCCAGATGTACGCCTACATCTACAGCGAATTATACGTTATGATTTGTTGGGGTTTCGGAGGGGGTAATAGTTACTGTCCAGAACCCATCGCTACGAGGGCGGGGGTTGTTAAGACCATTAGTACAGGTAGCTGGTATCACTGCCACCTGGGCATTCAGAGACACAGCAAAGATGAAAGATAAATAATGTGGCAATAGGGAATCGGACAGACCATTTACAATCCATCCGCTAACCCCCTCCCCCTCAAAAACAGTGCCGCCCTAGACAGACGCCTTCTTCGCCTACGCCTAGGACCGGCCCTAAGTAGTAGTTCGATAAGCCTAGGATTTGAGGCCCTGATAAACATTAAATGATTTTGGATTTGACCTGGATCTTTAGTGCTTTAGTGTGCCATCGGTTGATGCTCCAGTCTATAAAAATACGGATCGTGAAAGATAGGCCTAATACTGGACCTGTTTCCGCGCTGGAACGCCTGGAAGCCTTTAGTACAGGTGCGGAAGAAATATCGGCAGCACGCGAATTGGAAACTGGAATGAATCAATCCGGGCGTGTTACGCCTGGAAAACGCGGCTGTTTTTACGCCTGGGGAAAAACGTAACTCAATGTAAACTGTTTTAAGCCGTCACGCCCAGTTTAGACACGCAGTTTGTGTAGCCAACTCAACTATATAAGCCACTGACTAATACGGTATAGCCTAGGTGTTGCTGGATACAGGTTCGCTTTCCGCAGTGGGGGGGGGGGGAGGGTGGGATGGTGTGTGTGAAGGGTGGGGGTGGGGTGGGCGGGCGAATGCCGACCAACAGTTTTTCTAAACAAAGCCGGTGAGTAAAGGTGAGCTAGAGGGGCGCATCGATAATTATCCCATAAATTATACCCCCTTAAATGACCGCTGACGTTAAAGAAAATTGCACGTGATTCCCTCGTTTCCTTTCCTTCCCTTTCACTTCCCCATCCTGTTGCCGCTGCTGCTGCTGCTGCTTCGAGGTAGGGTCGGTATTGCTGCCACCAGCAATTTTATGTTAAAAAAGCATTTCCACCAGGCTATCCAAGGATCTGCATGGGCTATCGGATTGTGCGTATGTGTCTTGTCTCTTGTCTCTGTCCGCGTCTGTCACTCTCTTTGTCCGACTGTACCGTGGTACCTGTAAGTCACATCCATCGAGCGTAACTGGCCGATGTGTCTGGTCTGCCACCTTTGTCAGTCTGCTTTGCCGTCTTCGGTGCTTTTCTTCGTCTCCTTCCTTATTATACAAACTGTGTTTCGATTAATTACCGTCCCTGTATTAGGTCAATGTTTTCGAAGTTTTTCCGAGTAGAAGATCTTCTGTGCGATTGAATTTTCAGAGATATGAAGAGGGTTACTCCACTACCCCCCCCAACCCCGCCCCCGGGCCCTCTCATCTAGTTGCTGTGTAAAAGTTGTGCTTATAACTGTGTTTTACCCTAAGGGCAAGAAGATGTTGAAAACTATGGGTAGAAGTCGTCCACCCCACCCCCACCCCCACCCCGCCCCCGCTCATTTTTGGAAGTCTCAACCACACTAGTGCCACGAGAAAATGATTTAACCCCTTAACTGGGGATCCCGGATATATCCGTCCATTTTACATTGAGTTACAGTTAAATACACAGTTAAGGGGTTAAAGTAAATGGAAGGACGGGTGGATGAACGGGTGGATTGTATGGTAACTATCAAACGAGTCTTACACGCACACACGCACACACACGCAGAGGGGACAATCGCCACATAACGCCTGATGCCTAGAACTGTAATTAACCCTTTTCACGTCGAAGAATCTGACATCTGCGACGCTTTGATGCCAAACCGACACGCAACAGACCTCACAAGCACAAGCTACAACAACAACAACAACAACAATAACAACAACAGCAGCAGCAGCAACAACAACAACAGCATCAGTTGTCTCGATTGCAGCCGAGTCGATCAGATATCCGATAGCAATTATATTTCATTCCTACCGAAACAGGATGCAGACAGAAGAAGAGTGGGCCTATATCCGCTTGATCGGTGAAATGCGTCGCAATTTACGACCCAGTCGGACACCCTTCCCACCCCACCCCACCCCCACCCCAGCCAGTCAAATAATCTAGCCGATTTTTTGGACATAATTTGATTTTTGTTATCCAATTACTAGACTACAGTGCTGTATCATGTTGCTGGTAATTCAAGCATAATATAGCCTAGGCCTATACTCGTGTAGCGTAGAAACTGTGTAGGTTAATCTATGGTCGTTTTTTTCCTTTTGCAAGTAAAACACTTATAACAATTTGGAAAATAATAATTATATGTGTCCTAAATAACGTAATCGCAATGTTTGCATTTTTATTTCGGTGTGTGTCTGTGCGCGCGCGTGCGCGCGTGTGCTCAGTGGTAATCCACGTCTCAGCCGAGTTTGTCATTAGGTTTATCGTTGTCCGTGGTATTTTAGAGAAATCGTCCGATATAATATTATAATAATTATGGTCTGTCGCCATGCTTCGTTCAGCCCATCAGCATTGGCGTAAAACTTGAATGAAAAAGTGGGGGCCCCGACCCCCATGCGCTTCCATTCCCTATGGCAACCTCTCAAAACACTGGGAACTCGAGCCGACAGGACTAACGGAAGTTTGCTAGGTTATTATTTAAACCAGGTTTACGGATTATATATGGATTGTTGACGTAATTAATGGACAGCCCCTAAGCTAATTGAAATCACATTATTATTATTATAATTATTATTAGTAGTAGTATTATCATTATTATTATTATTCCCATGCTGGTTTATCATCTCACAATCCAATAAAACCCTAGGAAAACCTAAATCCTGTATTAATAAATCGACATTTCCATGAAGGCACAGCAGTTCGGATTTACGTCATCCTCGTTCAGTGAGCTCCAATTGAAGGGAGACGGACAGTATTTGTATTTGCGAGGAGGGGGGCAAAAGGGTCACTTCTATTCAGGTATTCCGGATCACTGCCTAATTACTCACTCGCCGGTCCACTACAGAGTGGTGTGCAAATTTAGTACAAATGAAGGGAAAATTTCACGCTGTCATAGTATAATGAACCGAACGAAACTTCACCCGACTCTCAAATACCACCCTGGAGTCAGCGGCGTAGCCAGGAATTTAATTGGGGGTAATGTGATTTAGGGGGAAGGGGGTAATAAATCTTTAAAACTTTGAAGATCTTAAAAAACATTCAAAATCTGAAGGTAGTCTGATTTGGGGGGTATAGATACCGATATACCCCCGTCGCTACGCCCCTGCCTGGAGTGGGGCGAATAGAAACAACCCCTCCCCAACAACAACCTAGCAGATGAAACTTTTGCAAGGTATCTGCCTTCTATCGCGTGACCTTAAGATCTTTAGCCGAGCAGATATTGGTGGATTTTCAACTATATATATATATATATATATATATATATATATATATATATATATATATATATATATATATATATAAATCGCTATGCTGTTTCTGTAGAGCAAATCCATCGGTGTCCTTATTAATCAGGTATTGTCGCTATATAATTTAGAGTGTTCGAACAAAAACAACGATCACGTGACTGGTACCTTATCACTATCACGATATCACTAAAAATAATATTACACAACAATTTATGCAAACGAGGACAAATTCCTTTCTAAAAAACACGAGACAATTTCTGCAAAATAATTTATTTTATTCGTTTTCTGTTGCAAAATATACCGATAATATTATAATGCCAGCTACAAAAAAACCCAACAAAAACCTGGGAAAACGCATGAAGATGTTTACGGCGTCTTCCATTTATAAGCAAGAGTTCTATGTTCTATGCAAACACTATGATAGCCGAGCGCAGGCCGATCATCAAGTACCGGTACGCTGTACCTTGAAGCGGAAACCGTTTTTATCAAGTATTCTTGAATCGAATACTTGCTTTTCGTGACAGAACAGAATATATCTCTGCTGCAGGAAGTTTATCTGTCCTCTTAGAGGATGTACATAAAAATAAAATGATGAAATACGTTCAAATAACAGGGGTAAATGGTTCAACATTAACGGTAAAAGAACATACATACATGCTTCTTGTTTCAAACGATACAGTCCTCCTACATGTATCTTGTTTCTCTGCAGACAGACAATTATGCCGATATAAAACCTCAACAGCTGCCGTTAGCAAAAATGGCATCGAAAAACACTGCCTTGTAAACAACATTAAAATCCTTGAGAAAAAAGAGATATAACAAACGTCCATGTCTGATCCTACCCTGAAGTTGGCTATTTCGGGACAACAGTAGTATTACCTCGACAGATATAACTATATAACCCTACACTATTCAACCAACGTGGCATTATAGAAAGCTACTCTTCTTCAGTCACGCAATAACAAGAAGACCTTATTGTCAAAATCGAAATATTCACTTTTTTCTTTAAAAAAACCAAACAAAACAAATAATAAAGCCACTGTCGATGGAAAATAAACTAAACTTAAATCTAATATTTAATCATAACCGACTTCATTTATATTAATAACTGAAATATCGAATCGGTTGCACAGTGAAACCTTTTCAGCTCTCGTGACAACCGACCAACAGTTACTCAGTTCAAGCCGGAACGCCTCTGCTCGCTTCGGTTGCCTAGGCAACAACACCTAACTACCCCCTCCCTCCCTCCGCGAGCAATCAGCATTACCGCTCAGTGGGTAGGTTAAGTACGTACGTAAGTAAGTAAACAACAGTCACGGTGATCATAAACCAAAATATTGAACAGATTAAAAAGGATCGATATATGAAACTGTCGTATATCTGGCTGACGTCTCTCTCTCTTTCCGGAGAGACGATCTATTCTTCTGGTATTCTCTTCTAGATTTCTTTCGTCGACGCCGCGGGCGGTGGTGGCCGGGGGGCGGCGGATCATAAGCCCTCCATGGCCAGACGGGTCCGGGGGCTGAGAAGGACGCAGCCGCTGTCGCTGCTGCCCTGGCTGCGGTCGTCGCCGTCGCCGCTGGAAAGGCGCCGGCGACCGGACGAAGGCGCCGCCGTCTTTGCGTATCCGACGACATCGATTGGCTCTGGCGGAGGAGAACAAAAAACGACAAATCGCACGTAATAAAAATTAAAAACAGTAAAATAATAGCAATTCCACCTTCACAATAAATAAATAAATAAATAAATAAATAAATGAATGAATGTAATAATAAAAATTAATAAAATTTAATAAAATTAATAAAATCAATAAACTTAATACATTTATTTTCTAATTAATTAATTCTATCCAGCGGCCAATTTTTCAACAATAAGAAACATCGGGGCTGGCAGACCACCCCACCCCACCAAAACATTGTCGCCCTCAAATCTTTTCGATCGCAACCAGATGGGGATTGGAGATGGAGGGGGGTTAAACCCCCGTAAATCTAACATTATTGTCGCTATAAACTATAGAAAGAAGTGCTTGATAATGGCGTAGCGTCACATTACACTAGCATCCAATCAAAGAACCAGAGCCGGTCCTAAAGAACCACCTGTTAAGATTAATTATTATTATTATTATTATTATTATTATTATTATTATTATTATTATTATTATTATTAACAACGGATACATCATACAAAGCCGAATATCATTCGGCGCTTAAACCTAATCGCTAAATTGAAACGCCTTTATCTTTATAACAGGCCGAACGGTTGCCTAGCAACGGGAACATCGTTCGTCACGTGACCTGAAAGGGCCCGCCGTTGCGATGGCAATCAACGGGGCCAAAGAAATATAGAGAGAGAAAGGGACGGAAGAGGTTGGGGCGGGGACCGTGGGGAGGGAGAGCGAGGAAAGCCGCAACGCTGTTTACACGCCAATACCTCCAATGGGTCCCAGTGCAGTGGAGTGGGTGGGTGGGTGGGGGGGGGAGGGGGCTGCACTAATGCTTCGGTCCCCGACGGATCTGGATTCAATCTAGGAAAGGAACAGACAAAGTCGGACAGATCTTGGTTCCTCTCTGTCTGTGTCTGTCTGTCTGTCATTGTTTGTCTTTCCGTCACTCTCTCCTCCTGATTACGTATTCTCTCTCTCTCTCTCTCTCTCTCTCTCTCTCTCTCTCTCTCTCTCTCTCTCTCTCTCTCTCTCTCTCTCTGTTTTTTGTCTCTGCCTGCCTCATTATGTCTTCTGCAGTAAAAGCTGACTTAAAAAAGTTCCCTCCTCACACATAGCAGTCAATCTCTGTCTGTCTGTCTGTCTGTCTGTCTGTCTGTCTGTCTCTCTCTCTCTCTCTCTCTCTCTCTCCTGTCTCTCAGGCCAACCACGCAAATATCAACTGCTCCAGTCACACTGTTTGCGAGTGATTTTGCTTTGTCCGACTCGCAGGGGGACAATGCCACCAGAAGAACTGGAATAACAGAGGGTCTTTGGGCCTTCGGGAGGAGCGATTATCTTCATGACCGTCAACAGACAGACAATCTACTTCTTAGAATGCCTATCAGCGGACCGCTGATGCTATCAAGACTGCATCAAACGCATCAACCGTTAATTCAAACCAACACAGACTGGAATCAATCAGAGGGACAGACGTGTTTATCTCCTTGGTCCAAAGAGGCCCGCCCTACCCTTTTTAACCCAGCCCCAGCGTGCCACGCGGTGTTTGATAATTTCGATTATTATGTCGCATTTATCAAATCTAAAGAGATATAAATGTATGCTAACAACATTACCAACCAAGAGGAAATATTACTATAAACAATGTTTATCCAGAAGAGATAGCAGTGATGGCGATTGTACATACAGAGAAAACACAGAATTTAAACCATAGATATAGTGGTGGATGTCTCATTTTGATCTCTATGCACACAAGAAAGAAGAAATATAAGAACGTAGAATCAGTTAAGAAAAACTGTTAACATTTCAATACTATACAGTGGATCCCACTTAATCGCATATCGCCGCTTAATTGCATAACCCGCATAATCGCATAACAACATAAAAACCCGAACCTGTGTTTTGTGCGTACAATTAATTATCAGAAGTCCCGGCTATTCGCATAGCCCAGCTAATCGCATAAGCAAGGCTTGCACGGCACCTATGCAGTTAGGCGGGTTTCACTGTACAACCCTCCAACTAGGCAGCTTCATCCTTTGCAGCAATAAGAATTACCGGTAACTTTTAAACCAGCGTCGACCTATACAGAAGGCGCTATATAACACATTGATTTAATCATATTTGTATCATTGTCTGTACTGTATCAGTAACTGAAATATCGTAATGACAGATGACAGACAGACAAAGGTGACATGTTACCGATATCACACATGTCTTTGACCCCTGACCTTTTGAAAAAGATATAATTAATTTCAGAACACAAATAGGTCTAATTACGTCTTATTATTATTATGAAAACCTTGGTCCGATCAAAATTGTTTTAAGGTCGCAGCAATATCTGACATGACCAAACACGGACAGAAAATTGCGCTACAAAAATTAACTATAATTAATCAATTAATTAGTTAGTTAATTGGAAAGAATACGACGAATTTGCAAGGCACTGTCGTCTCCTTGCATATCCGAACAAGGATATTTTAACCGGGTCTCCACGGAGATAAGATGGAGGTAGAAAGCTTACGTCAGAGACAAGTAAAGGATATACCGGTATTATGTGCATAACGACGCAAAGGAACAGGTGTGATATGGGGGGTCGCCGAGTGCAGATAAAGCTGACCGAAAAAATCTCCTTCCAAACGTGCCTGTCAATCTCCTGTCAGCCTCTGTCTCTTTATCTCTAGCTCCGTATGTCTGTCTGTCGATAAAAGTTGTTCCTTGTACAATGCAAATCTCTCTCTGTCGCTCTCTCTCTCTTTCTCTGTCTCTCTCTCTGTCTCTCTGTCTCTGTCTCTGTCTCTCTCTGCGCAAATCTCGAACGCACATGATACGAGATAGCTTTTTAACAGCAAGATTCAAAACAATCCTCTTTGATCTAATTATTGAAATATCGTTCATAACTTCATATTGCAAACCCATTGGCATGGGTGCGACTCGCCCCTCCCCATGTGACTACCCCTCCCCATATTTTGGCCGGAACCAGTCGTGGAATTTGACCAAAAGCGTTAAGAAATTGGGAGGGCGAGGGGAAGTCGCACCCTCGAAGAGAATGCGTGAATGCTACCTTTTAATGCTCGTCCGAGATTGCTTTACCCGTAAACGGCGATGCCCCCTAACCTGAAACCCTGGCTACGCCACTGTTGAAAAACACTGATTAAGTGCCCTTCGATATACAGTATAACACAACCGATTATACAATTCTGCGATTATGAACCAACCCTATAGGCGAGAACCTCATTCATTAATTAATAAAGAAAAACTCAATGCGGTTTCAATGGTCACGGATTATTTTTTTAATTCAGTCGCACCCACAACAGAATCGAAGGACAGAATACAGCGAAGGGAAGGGAGGGAAAGGGAAATGGGTGGGACCAAACGGTAACGAAATCATTCAACTGTGACCACCTACTCGATTAACGCTTTAACGATAACATCGAACGATTAATCGTAACATTAAGCGATTAATCGCAAGTTCCCTCGTCGCCAGTTTTAAGCAAACACAAACCCGCAAAAAATATCGACTACTGAAAATCACCGGCCCGGCCGCGATCGTGGCTGTCGGGCTAGCTCGCTCAATCCCTTTCCGCACTCCGAACATGACTGAAACACTAGAATGACTAGATGCTGACGCTACATAAATTTCGAATTACAGCAGTCCCAGTCTGTTTGGATAACTCAACTGACAATTAGTGAGTCTGTCTCTGTCTGTCTGTCTGTCTGTCTGTCTGTCTGTCTGTCTGTCTGTCTGTCTCTCTCTCTCTCTCTCTCTCTCTCTCTCTCTCTCATCAGTGCAGTAATAGAACGTTATTAGTGCAGGGCGAGTATTTTCTATGTTTCGTGTCTGTCTGTTTATGTTCTCGCGTGTTGCTGATTGTCTGTCTGTCGCTTTGATTGTCCTGTCGGATCGAAGTGCTTCGTTATTGTACGGTCTCTTATCGCTGTGCATAAACATCGGGGTGGGGGGGGGGCGAACTTGACGTTGACTCAACGTCCATTTCATTAATAACGGTATTAGAAAAATGGAAGAACCGGACCAGGGCTTGATTGGATCGTGCTGTGTCGGCGGAAGTCACTCCCTACTCTGAATCAGTGAATCAGTCCATGAATCCACGATAGCCGAGTGCACTTAATAGCGTCACAGTTCTGTCCTTAAACCCGGGTTCGAATCCGGGACACTCTCACACGTCCACACCACGTGGTTGGTCTGCACTGGATTTAGGCCGCTGGCCAATGCACCGTTAAACAGGCGCTACATAAATAGAAGACTTTTAAAATTCATTCTTCTATAGCCATCCTTCCTTTAACCCCTTAACTGGGAACCCCGGATATATCCGTCCATTTTACATTGAGTTACAGTTAAATACACGGTTAAGGGGTTAAGCTGGAGTTATACTGTACGGTCTTCATAAGCGATTACAGCTATTTTTTCAACTACAGGGTGGCGCAAAAAACCGGACTAGTCACATTGAGGTTTGCATTTAAAATATAGTCCCGTTTTTTGCGCCACCCTGAACATTAAATCTTTATTAAAAAATTGTATCTCCGATTTGTCACGCACCACCACAGCTTTAAGGTTTCATTAACAGATATTAGTTTGACCCCCCGCCCCAACCTCACCCTACCTGCACCCCGTTAATATTCCGCCCACGCACGGCTAACTAACTGACCAAAACCGACAAATTAATAAGCGCCTCTTATCGGATTTCCACGTTTTTTCACCGCGTGCGTGGGCGTCACAAAACGCCGCCATTCGCGGTAAACCCCCCACCCCACCCCACCGCACCCCCACAAATCGTTCGGCGATCATGACAATAATAAGAATAAAAATAACGCCAAAGGCAACGACAACCGAATATGGCAATAGCTGGACACCCACAGCAGTAAAGGTAAAGACCCGGATGTGACTTCGGGTGGGGGGAAGGGTGAGGGCGAGGAAAGGAAAGGTTAAAGAAGGTCAAAGGGCAGGAAGAAACCACGACAAACTGACAACCTTCTGCATGCTGAGCTGACCATTAGATTCCGACTGGGGCACCCCTCAGAGGATACATAAATGACCCCTCCCCGTGAGAAATTATTTCGAAGTATAATTATTATTATTGACCGCGGTGATGTGCCACACAATGGTGGACAATTCATAGCGCTATATTATTAAAACGACCCCTTTCAATAGGAATGGCTTGACATTAATAAATTATGAAATTCTGACGCCCCATAAATCGAATCCCCGAATCACAATAGACTTCGTAAAGGAAAAAAATGCATCGGAGCGTATCTCCGGTCGAACGATGCACGAATTCGCTCGCTTCCATTCTAGTCATTTTTCCTACAAACTCTATATGCATTCTCTAGGCTCTCTGGTGGTCCATTAAATCTGTTATTAGAAAATTATTCCATTCTTTCCAGAAATAGTCAACACAAATAAAAAAATGATGCGTTCTGTCTATTTGGTATTCTATTCCAATCTATCTAACTGGCAACATTCCATGTCTATACTTATAGATTCATTCATTCATTCATTCATTCATTCATTCATTCATTCATTCATTCATTCATTCGTTAACTCACACGTTCTTCATTCATCCATTAATTTACTAATTCATTCATTAACTCATTCATTTGCTAGTTTACTCATTTGTTCACTCAATCATTACACCCTTCACTCATTCATTTGGTCAGTCAGTCAGTCAGTCAGTCAGTCAGTCAGTCAGTCAGTCATTCATTCATTCATTCATTCAATCAGTCATTCAAAATTGTATTGAATATTTTGAAATCCATTAATTATAACTTTAATGAAAATGTATTATTGAAATGTGCAAATCATAGAAGGCGACAGCCGCAAATGACAATTTTCAAAAGCTTTGGAGTCGCAATTAGAAACCAAAACGAGGCAGTGTGATCCAATTCTTTGCAAAATTCCATTAAATCTCTGCTGCTTTTTTAACGGGGACATACGATAAAATTGGCAAACAGGTGAAATTATTACTGCTATGTGGCAATTATATGCTTCTGTTTTATATATATATATATATGGCATATTATATACATACATATATATACATATACATATATATATATATATACATACATATACATATATATATATATATATATATATATATATATATAATATATATATAATTAAGACGTTAGACAGACAAAGCAGCTTAACAAGAGAAACAAAAACGTAGATGAATAGATAACTGCTATAGTTGTTTCAGAACTTTTAAACTTATACTTCGTGTCTTCAAGCAAGTTCCGTTTGCAGTTTAAATTCTTATCTCAAAAGTCAACGGAACGCCATTAAAACCGGACTAAAGATGTATATTATAATAACGCCAAGAACCAAAATCAGCGAGAGAGACAGACAGAAATACAGACAGACGGACGGACGGACATAGACACGGAGAAAAACGGAGTGAGACAGATGAGAGAGAGAGAGATCACACTTAATGACGTCATCAAGCACATTTTTGAAAAACGCCCCCTGGCGCTGTCTCCAGGCCAGAATTGAAACGCAATCTTAGCGAGGGAGAAAAGGACGAAGGGAGGGTGGCAAAAAGAGTGAAAATGGCGGAGGGTACCCTACCCAGGGTCGACCCCGAACGGCGCAAACATGTTGAAAAAAACCAACCATTCCGCTCTTATCATAAAGACGACTTATGCAGAGCGATGCATTAATCATTGCGAGATTCGATCTCCTTCTCCTCCTCCTCCTCCTGCCCTTCATCCTCTCCTCTCCCCCATCCTCCTCCTCCTCCTGCTCCTCTCAACATCCTCATCCTGCCGCCAGATAACCATTGACTCCCCTCTGCATTATCTCTATTAATCCCCCATCAGCACCCACTGCAAACTGTTCTCCACATCCAGGCCAGTTTGACCCAATTCGCATAGACCATCTACACCGTATTATGCACAGACTGAGTCTATTACTGTACCTTATTACGTACGAATAGCAATGATAAACGGAAATAAATAAATAAATAAATAAATAAAATAATAAAATAATACATTGATTAATAATAAAAATGATAATAAATAAATAAAACATGCAAAAACATAAATAGCCATTAGACAAAAAATAAAACTAACAATGAAATCAAGATTAAAAATGAAAACGAACAATGACAGCAAAAAATACAAAGATAATAATAATAATAATAATATTAATAATAATAATAATAATAATAGAAATACAATATACAAGAGAAAGGGCAGGATAGGGAGAAAGAGAGAGACAGACAGACAGACAGAGACAGAGATATCTACAGGAACTAACAGCATCTTGGTTTAAGCTTAGCTTCAATTTCCACCACCCCCTCCCCCCTCAAAACTCCACCCACAAATTTAGAAAACACCCAACTTACCAGTTTCTAAGGCGGCTGGAGAGCAACTCATTATGGTCAGCGGTGACGTCATCGACGATTCGGAACATACGTCACTTCCGGCCGACCAGTAGCGAACCGTTTCCTCTTCCTGGAACTGGCGCAGCTGCTTCCGGAGGCAGAGCTTCGTCTGCCTCTCCAGCTGCAGGACCCGGGCGTGGACGCCGTACTCGTCCTGGAGGCCCTGGATCGAGAAAATCAACCCGACAATAGACATACACGTGACAACAACACTATACAGTGAAACTTCGTTATGACGCACTCGGTTATATAGAGTACGCTCGGTTAGAATGTACAGCAATGCACCGTCCCGTGTGAAGCGTTATACCGTATTGGATGGTTTTGGATATAACGTTCCTATAACATAACGTATAACATAACGTATTTCATAACGTTCCTGGGGAAAGTATTTCATAACATGCTAAATTTTACAGACCCGCTAAGTACGTTATAGCAAAGTTATACTGCACAACAACTACTACTACTATTACTAGTCTACTACTACTACTACTACTACTACTACTACTACTACTACTACTACTACTACTACAGTACAGCCCCATTTAACATCCGGTTATTATATTTCGCGCATTATACTGTACTGTATTCGTAAAAACTGAGCACATAATCACGTGACTTGATAGATATTGATAGACATTCATGCTGGTCAATATATGTTGTCATCATCAAGTTGTTAATGATAACCAGTGTTGTTGTTGCAACTACCATTTAACCATGAATCTATGATCTATATAGTATATTATAATATTAATTTTATATATAAGAATTATTACATATCACTCTATATATTACTATTATTATCACCTAGGAGCAATAAGGGACTTTGCATGGACAAAACTGATGCCACCATATTCCACTGACGGTAATTTAGTATTCTAAAGATTCGAAACTTCTATAGCGCCATAAGAGAGTCCCTTAGGTTGACCTGGAGAAACTGCTCTATATCGTGTGGAACATTCAAGATGGAAATAAACAAGAAATGAGTCATCACTCAGCAGACGAGGTCAAGATTTCAGAGGTCAATGTCAAATAAATATCAAATCTCATGATCGCCCCCCCCCGGAGCTCTAGGCTGCTGGACTGACGTCATTGTGTCTCTGTCTGTGCTTCTGTCCGTCTGTCTATGTCTGTCTCTGTATGCCTACGTCTGCCTGTCTAGGATTTTTGCAAAGTTGAAACGTTGCAGCTGAAAGTAATTTGACAACCCACTCCTGTTGCCAATTGATCTCTCTTATGCATATTCAACCTCACCCACACCCCACCACCACCACCACCACCACCACCCACCACCACCACCAAATCCATTTACCCCTACCCCGACTATGCCACAAAACACGCACATCGTGAGTATGGAAAAACTAGGCCTTGACAAAAGGCAGATCTGTTTCAAAAACATCATCATCATCATCATCATCATCATCATCATCATCATCATCATCATCATCATCATCATCATCATCACCATCATCATCATCAGCAGCAGCAGCCGAGGTAGCAAAAGTCAAGGTACCGAGGTCACCAGCTCCCAGGGTGGGTCGGAATTATAGTATGCAGATAGAAACTACCCTCTCTCCCCCCCATCAACCTCCCCCCCCACACACAGAGTCCCGGCTTTCGATTTGTCACGGTGACAAAGTAACCATGATCAGGCGACATATTTATTTATGGCACACGTCGCCAGGGGAAAAAACTTGCGTTCAGCAGTCAGGCAAATCTTCCATTCAGGGGGGGGGCACTTTTCAATGTGACGCTGTTGTAAAGCCAGTGTAACCTGTACGGTCTCGCCCGCGTTTCACAAATCCCTAGCTACGCCACAGCGGTATATACAGAAAACCCAGCTTAGAATAATAATTAATTCGGCGGATTGATACGCTCCAAAATAAACGGCCATTAACAGGATCTCCCCACCCGGATCACTTCTCCACACTTTATACCAGGCTACTATGGTGGCGGCTCCAGGTGGGGGATGAGTGGGGATGCATCCCATCGCCGGACTTTTTTTGCTTGTCAAACTATTTTTGGGTAAAAGTTTTGGGTAAAAGTCTAGTAAAATTCTGAAAAATTGCCTTTTTCTGCTTGTCTGTCAGCTTTTTTCTTTTTTGGCAAAGTTTATTGATTTCCCCTCTCTTTTCATCCCCACCAACTTCCTATGAATTCATTTCATTACCCGCCCCCGCCCCCCAAACCAACCAAGAAATCCTAGAACCGCCACTGCCAGGCGATCAACTTACAATATTAATAAGAATAAAAGAAATTATTATGCCAATACCACTATTTATCACACTAATAGACTGCTTATCTGTAATATATTAATATTTCGAATAGAAATAGAGACTATTGTGTCGGTTGTCGCTCGAATTTGAATTTCAAACTGCTCAAACAAACTACCCTGTGGCCTTGGTGTTACTCAAGAGGCCCAAGGTACTGAAAACGCGTAGGAAAGCCACTTTCTAAGCGGCGTCGGGGAAAGGAAGGCGTCGGTGTCAAGGCAGCCCCCGCCGAGGAGAGAGATACCTGAGACCGAGGCGATGTCAATCCAGTGACCCCAATTTTTCTTGCGTCCGACCAACTCGACGTCTTGACGTTAGAGTAAATGCCGGAGGCAATTTGAAGCCAATCACCTGCCAAAGTAATCACGCACCTCTGTCTGTCTGTCTGTCTGTCTGTTTGTGTGGCTGGCCAAATCTGTCTCCATTTCTCTGCCTCTCTGTCTGTCTGTCTGTCTGTCTGTCTGTCTGTCTGACTCTCTCTCACGCACACTTTCCCTGTTCTTGTCTTTGTGTCTTTTCAAGCAATTTTGCGGTTTCCATTTCAAAAGAACGTTTATTTTTAATGCCGCAAGTGACAATGACGAAATGGTGATGATAATGATGATTACGATGATGGTCATGATAATGACGACGACGACAATGATGATAGAACGGATCTCGACGATAGAAACAAAGTACGGTACATTTACGACGACTAAGACCAGATGACAACTACAATTCCCTCCTAAGCAAACGTGCAGCCATGAAATGATAACGACGACGACGACGACAACAATACAAATAACAAATAATAAACACATTGTTGTTGCTGCCGAACATGAAGCTGGTACAGTGGATCCCACTTAATCACATACCGCTTAATTGCATAACCCGCATAATCGCATAACAACATAAAAACCCGAACCAGTGTTTTGTGTATCAGACGTCCCGGCTATTCGCATAGCCCAGTTAATCGCATAAGCAAGGCTTGCACGGCACCTATGCATCTAAGCGGGTTTCACTGTACTGCGATTAGATAACGACGACGACGACAACAACAACGACGACAACAACAACTACGATGATAATGAACTGATTAATACAAACGTTGAACTCTAAGGGCCACAAACATTCTACGCTAATCGCCGCCCGTTTCCATGGAAACTGGGCACTGGCGCCGATGTCTTCGGAGACAAATCGCCTGTCGTCTGCGCGGCAGACAGAGCGCCACCTGGTGATGGACTGTTTACCTTTATAAGTCGGCGCGCCTTGGTCAGAAGTCCGAGAGTGGTGTGCTTTGATGTGTCGGATCCAAGCGGGACCAGTTTCTTCAGCTGGTCCATACAGAAGCGCATGTGAGCCCTCCTGTATCGAACGCAAAGATAAGACCATCTATCAGACGATTAAAAGGCTAATCAGCAACAACAACAACAACAACAACAACAACAACAACAACGCACTAAAACAACTATTAGTCACTCTACTCTCCGCTAAAATCATCATCATCATCATCATCATCATCATCATCATCATCATCATCACTCGCAGTTACCTACCGAGCCGTTGTGGGCATAGGAATAATAAGACTTCCCTTATAACCCGCGAAAGAAGAAGAAGAAGAAGAAGAAGAAGAAGAAGAAGAAGAAGAAAAAGAAGAAGAAGAAAAAGAAGAAGAAGAAGAAGAAGAAGAAGACGAAGAAGAAGAGGGGATGAGGAATGAGAAGGAGGAAAAGAAAAAGAAGAGGAAGTAGGAGGAGAAGAAGAAGAAGAATAAGAAGAGGGGAGGAGGAAGGAGAAGGAGGAAAAGAAGAAGAGGAAGTAGGAGGAGGAGAAGAAGAGGGGATGAGGGGAGGAGAAGGAGGAGAGAGAAGAAGAAGAGAAAGTGGGAGGAGGAGAAGAAGAAAAAGGAGAAGAAATGATGACAATGGGAAGGAGGTTGAAGAGGGGGGAGGCCAGGAAGGCCAATTCCGTGAAGGGTAAAATTCGTAATCTCGAGTATAATTGAAATCGTTTGAATGGGATTGAGAACGAGGTGGAGAGGCGGAAGGCGGTGAGTGACCTAGATCCGCCGGCAACGATATAAATCAGCAGCCAGTAATCCGATGCCTATAGAGGTCACGTGTCACGAATTTATATTGCGCAATTATTAAAAGTAAACCGCGGGCGACAGACAACTCACCGATTCTTCTCCAGTTCATTGTGAGCAGATCTGGACAAAAAAACAGGACAATAACATTACAGAAATTAAAGCTAATATATTCCGCGTTAGAATTAAAATTGCGTAAAAACCTGCCACACTAAAGACAATTACAAATTGCATTACTATCGTGAAGTCGTCTGCTTCCGAAAACTAGGTCTCGAACAGGGGCGCAGCGACGGAGGTGGGTGGGGGCTATATCGGTATATATATACCCCCAAATCAGACTACCTTAAAAATTTTCCATGTGTTTTTAAAGATTGATACCCTTCCCCAAATCACATTATAACCCCCAAATCAAATTCCTGGCTACGCCCCTGGTTTCGAATAAGCTAATAGGATAACAATGACACTATGGTTCTCAATAAATAGTACAAAGAAGAAGAAGAAGAAGAAGAAGAAGAAGAAGAAGAAGAAGAAGAAGAAGAAGAAGAAACAGATGATGATGATGATGATGATGATGATGATGACATAAAACAAAGTCACATATCAGTGCCTCAAGATTTCAATGATTATAGGATATTTGGGATCAAAGTGCATTTTCAGACCTTAAGCCTACTAGGGGCGTAGCCAGGAATTTGATGGGGGGTTATAATGTGGTTTGGGTGGTATAAATCTGAAAGAACTTTGAAAATCTTTAAAAACACATTAAAATTTTAAGGTTGTCTGATTTGGGGGGGTATATATACCGATATACCCCTCCGTCGCTACGCCCCTGCCCACTACCACTCGCTCGACCATGCATCGTCCACTCGTCGCAGGTGGCAAAATCCAAGGCCAGTGGTGCTGGTGGTGGTGCTGGTAAAGTATCTTTGCCTTGACCGTAGGTGGCTGAGGTTGCAACGAAACCAAGAAAATCGATATAGCAAGGCCTTGAGTTGAACGTACTGCTGCTGCTGCTGCTGCTGCTGCTGTTGTTGTCAATAGTGTTGCCACTTGGGATTTGGGGGAGAAAACTTGTAAACAAATAACTGCCCACAAGCTGACAAAACCCAGCATTTGAGTTTCGGGCAAAATATGTTGATTTCTCACGCCATTTCCCCCTCCCCCGGATGAATTTTTTAATTAAGACGCGGCAACACTCAACAAACTAACTTTCAGCAATTTAAGGAACGTCAGTTGTTTACCAGACACCCCAAAAAAGGCCATGAAACTAGGCAGCATACCGTGGTAAAGCAAGCCTCCGGTTTGATAATGAAAACACACAGATATAGTAAAAAAAAATCTGGAAACCAAGGAGATTTTTTAAAGAATCTGGGTCGACAACACTACTATAAGACCACAAGAAGTACGTGTTGATAAAACTTTCAGCAAATGAGACTGCCTTGGCGAAATTGGCTCTGAAGTACTAGTACAGAGCATGTGCGGGCCTACTGCAACGTACTAGGAACTGATGAAGCCTACATCAACGGCAGTACCATAAACCAACAGTACCATAAATCAGCAGGCCTATTGCTGCATAAGACCACGACATTTTAAGAGACTTAAGACAGAAGAAAGAAAAGACAAACGCACACAACGTACCGGTAAACACAGGCACACCACAAGGGCAGCTTAATTACTAATTTGCCAAGCAATCATAAACTTGATAGTTTCATCAACGTGAATAATAATAATAATAATAATAATATTATTATTATTATTAATCCACAAACTTTTGGCCTACTGAACTTTTGCTCAGGCTGTGACGCTCTTAACACTTAACTGAGTAAGCCTGTCCGTGATTGAGTTAAGAACAACCCAGTTAAGGGGTTAACACTTAACAGATGCATCAAGAATATTTTATATCTCTCGAGGTTGCACCCGCTCCCCCCGGGCCCGTTAATTGCCTTGAAATCACAACTGTTGGGAGATTAAGCAACACTACCCCTGTCACCCCCGCCCCCCACCCCAATGCCCTGGTTAATAGAATAACACTTCTGTAAATCACGCGTTTGTGAAGGCGTTGTCAACCAACCGTCCGAATCGTAAATAATACAACGGTACGCATCTAACACAACAGACAGTCCACACAGAAACGAGAAAAGGAGGAGGAGGAGGAGGAGGAGGAGGAGGAGGAGGAGGAGGAGGAGGAGGAGAGATGAAAAATATTTTGGCCGGCGCGAATTTCTGGCTGTTTTTAAAATGAAAATCAAAAACGTTAACGTAGTTATAACAAAATCGGTGATTCGAAAAAGAAACGAAATTCGTTCTCAGTGTTCAGAAATAATTGAAAAGAACAGCGCTACGGCGGTTCACTGTTCGCCCAACGAATCTAAAGGAGATTTAAAGGAGACTTTAGAGTTTACCCTTGGGGCGTAAATATGCCCACCCCACCCCACCCCAACTCCCCACCACTCCCCACCACCCTCCGTCCCGTTTGCATCACATCAAGACAAGCGGGTGTTTATCAGAACCAGGCAAAAAATACATACAGGACTAAACTACAGATGGTAAATAATCGCTTTCGCTTGTCAACCTGGGTCCACTCATCACTTACGACTATAGAGTCTTAGACCGAACACCGCGAGGATAACGACGGGAGTGACGGGTCGAAACGAGACTGGCATGCATGACAACAACAGAACATTTGAAACTCCGGCGGTTGGCAAAGCTCGGATGACTAAAAGAAGGCACCAGAACACGCCCCCCACACACACACGCACACACGCACACACGCACACACACACGGCACCTGGACGGTGGTGGACCAGCAACAATACCACGGCAGTACAAACTCTTACTTGCCGGTACATATAGGATGCCAAGCGGGTGCCATTTAAGCCTCCAAAAGTTCGAGCTATCTACCCCCTGCCCCCCCACACACACACTTTCCGAGGAGGAGCTAGGCTAAGAAAGGGGAAATGTGTAGGGGTTGTGCCCTCCCCCACTTTTCCATCCAGGTTTCCAAATGTCACCTTTCGCCCGAGTCAAACAAGTATGAAAGAGAGTGGAAAATGTGTAAATCGAAACTCATTGTACAGTCTTGGTACATGGTACAGGTTTGGTACGATGGTACAGTCACCATGGTATAGATGGCGATTCATACCAACAGAAAAAGAAGAACATACGGATAGGGAATAGAGCTAGCAATAGCACGATATAGAGATAGAAGGTGGTGGATAGGCAGATGAATAGACGGATAGATAGACACCATATAGGTAGATACAACATATACACATATATAACATACATAGATACAATATGCATAGATACCAGTAGAGATACCATATAGAATAGATAGACAACAAATAACCAGACATCACACAGATAGATATATTACCATTAAACTACTTGGATATCTAGATTTTTACCAAAACATAAATAATATAAATTGCTAGTATAGCTAACAGAATGCAAAAACCAGAAACAGGTAAAAAAAAATTGCAACACTATCAAAGGCTTTGGGGCTGTCACTACACAATCACTAAATCTTTCCACAGCTCTTCAGTAGTAGTAGCAATAGCATTAGCATTAGCATTAGTAGTAGTAGTAGTAGTAGTAGTAGTAGTAGTAGTAGTAGTAGTAGTAGTAGTAGTAGTAGTAGTAGTAGTAGTAATGTAAACAAGTAATGACGCATTTCTGCCTGGATTACTAGGGGCTGTCCATTAATTATGTCAACAATTTTTGGGCAATTTTTGACCCCCCCCTCTAGTCAACAACTGTCAACTTTCAGTGACTCCCCTATAACGTCAAAAACTTTTGACCTCTCCCAAGATCAATGACAGGTCCCCAAAACAAGGTTATTATTTTTTGCAATGATGACCATTTTCCCCTTTTTTGCTCATAGAATGTCAAAATGTGGTGGTGATGACCTTTTAAACCTTTTTACCATGCCTTTTTCCATTATAATAAGTAGTATTCTATGAAAGTTCCTAGTTTTTGATTACAGTGAAACCCGTTTAATTGCATAGGTGCCGTACAAGCCTTGCTTATGCGATTAACTGGGTTATGCAAATAACCGGGACGTCTGATACGGGTTTTTACGTTGTTATGCAATTATGCTGGTTATGCAATTAAGCGGTATGCGATTAAGTGGGATCCACTGTATTTGTAAAAAGTGAAATTGTTAACGTCAACTTCTCTTCTTGACCCCCTTCCCCTGTCAACAACTGTCAAACTTGTTCAAACCTCCCCTAAATTGTTGACCTAATTAATGGACAGCCCCTAGCGTGTGTAAGTGTGTGTGGTGTCATTATATCGTGCATTCCTCCTATGCATTATAAATGCGAAATTCGATATCAACGTGACAACATTATCGCGGGGACTTTTTTGCGTTTATCAAGGCACGTAGACAACGCACGTAGGCATTCATTCACTCGAACCGCAGCTCAAAGTCTGTGCAAAAGTGAAATATCGAAAGGACCGACCGATGCTAAATCAATACCCAAAACATGCAAGAGTCTTATAGGCACACTTCAAATCAGATTCACTTACAAACAAGGTATCTGTATTAGTTACTAGGCAAGCGCTCTTCTTAAGCACGTTCGTTTCAACTTCTTAACTGATTTGTAACCTCGGCTTATCGATACAACAAATCGAGATTACGGACAGATGACGCACGGCAAAAATGCTTTCAAATGAAAATCATATTCAATTTAATTTTATGAAATAGAATTAAAATGAGATTTGGAATAAAACAATATTGGCGAATAATTAACAATAGTTTCCGTAATTTATCGATGGGCTCCCTATTTTCCGACACAGCGTATTAAAATTATCAGTAGCCTTCAAACAAAATGCCCATCGTCATCATCATCATCATCACCATCGTCATCATCATCCTCTTCGTCATCCTCTTCATCTTCATCATCATCATCACCACCACCAACACCACCACCATCATCCTCTTCGTCATCATCATCATCCTCTTCGTCATCATCACCATCTTCTTCATCATCCTCATCCTCATCATCATCATCATCATCATCATCATCATCATCATCATTCTTCAACAGGGGATACTAATAAATTAGTGCAAGATCATTGTTACCATGGAGATCCCAAAGCACAGCTATCAGATGATAACGTGATAGCAAACAACAGGGACGTCAGCATCTCAAGAAAATCGATGGGGTAGGGTGATGGGAAGGGGAGGGGTGGGGGTGGAGTGGCGTGGAGCGGTGGTGGGGACCAGAAGGACAGGACGGTGTGTGGTCGTCCCAATGCAGGTAACCTGACAGTGAAAGTGAGAGTTAATATCTCCGCGTCGATGTATGATGTATTTAACTTCGCATTTTGGCCGCTAGAGTAAGTGGCTTCTGTTTGAACGGTCCCTCCGTTTGCCAGATTTTCACACCGCACCGCAGTTCCCCAGCCAATTCACTCCCCCCCCGAAGGGCCGTCTAAGCGCACGCCAAACACTGGACTCTGTGTCATTAGATCGCTGTTCTAACTCTTGCTGCATCCTCGTACGAGATAATAGGATATGTGCAGCAGACAGCGGCAGCAGCAGCAGCACCAGCAGCAGCAGCAGCAGCAGCAGCAGCAGCAGCAGACAGCAATCATTGAATTTCGCGACTCAATTTCACGGTTGGAAGGAGAGGAACGAAAGAGAAAGCGAGTCAGACAGACAGACATACAGACATGCAAAGAGAGAGTGACAGAGTCAGAAAGAGCAGAGAGAGAGAGAGAGAGAGAGTGTGTGTGAGAGAGAGAGAGAGAGAGAGAGAGAGAGAGGGTGAGAAGATGGAGGAAGGAGAGATATTCTCTCCGTTTGAACTCTTGTCTGCGAGTCTTTCCTCTCGACGGAACCGGAAATGAATTGAGTCCTGACGTCGGACGACGTCCAATTTTCCGCACCCTCCTCCGTTTCCATCGATCCGGGGCACGAGAAGCGGATCTCGGGCGTCACGTCTTCACCGGACCCAGGATCAGAAGACGACGGCGACTTGGGTAACCGGAATCGATCGCTCGTATGGGGGAAGAAACTCAGGGGCTGCCATGGAGGGCGCCACAAGCCAAATATTGGGTGGGCCAACATGGCCTGTTTAAAATAATGGACAAGGACAAGGACTAGTGCTACAGTAGGCTATAGATAGATATGCAAAAATTCAGAAGACTGATGAAACGAATTAAAACCACATATTCTTGTGTCCCCATCTTTGCTGTGTCAAACCGTACTAGAATTGTCAATATATTCTGTCTCAATTTTTTTTCTAGAGCTTTCGAAATGCCACGAAAAATAATGAGCCATTTGAAACGACACTATACAAAGTCTTTCAGAAATCTATTCTCTGTCAAATGTCTAAAAAATCAATCAAGAGATAAGATGGCGCTTAAAAGAGCTGGTTTCTTCTATTACAGGTTTTATAGACCACAAAAATATTATAAAATTGATACCCTGTTTGAAATTGGACAATGCTAGTGCTACAGTAGGCTATAGATATGCATAAATTCAGAAGAGTGATGAAACGAATTAAAAGTTGGGCTGCTCCTGGGCCCATGGGCCTAACACGCGGAGCCAGCCCAGGGGCCCCAACCATGGGTGCCTGCACATTAGGGCAAGAGGGCCCCCTGGATATTGCAAATACCGATATTTCAATTGAAATCTGAAAACCTTGTAAAAATATTAACCGTGACCATTGTGTTAAAATGTGTGTTGCCAAACCTCTTGCTGAAAATCTATTCTCAGTCAAATGTCTAAACATCAGCGGTCACCCACGAAGAGTTGGTTTCTTCGGGTGGGGGTTTTATAGACCACACAACATATTAAAAACTCCAGGTTCGTATTCAGCTCAATGCAGTTTGCGCTTTTAAATTTTTTTACAATTACTTAAAAATTAGTCTATGTACAGTTTTGTACACACACGCACACACACACACACACCTTTAGTCCTTTACAACAGGTGAGTGTATTGCAGCGAAGCGGCAGGTAGCATCAAAAATCGACGAGTCAGCAAAAAATTGCAGCTCTGGTAATAATATTAATCCAAAAACATTTTGTTTAAAAACAAACATGACGTCACAGACCACGTGACCGCCGGCTCACCTGCTCGTACCGACAACAGATGAGCTGTAACCGACGGCCCGCTTTAGACGGTTTCTTCTGTTCGAAGTTGAATACGATGACGACGACGACGACGACGACGTTGATGACGATGACGACGTGGACGAGAAAGAAGCGGAATTCTTCCTTCTGTAGTGACCGGCGCTAGAGCACCGCGTCCTCGGTCCTGGGTTCGCCCTCGCCGCCGCTATGCAGGCGTATCCGTGCTCGGATTCTAAAACAACATCGCACACAATAATTATTACGGCATTCACAAATACTTGAAATACGTGCCAATAGGTCACGTTCAAGGTCAAAGTCAAGGTCAAGCTGTCGTCTTCAACCTCTTCTTCATTTCATATGTGGTCTTTTTTGTAGAAGATTCTTAGTATTTTTCAAAGCCACTATTTTCACAGGAACCAATCTTTTACTACGTCACCGACCCCTGTAATTGTGTAATATATATATATATATATATATATATATATATATATAGTGATGTGAGGTGAAAATTTCCTGGAAAATTTCTTAATTTTCCGGAAAATTGCGGAAAATTTCGACGTATTTTTCCAGAAAATTTCTAAAAATCTAAAAATTAAAAAATTTATTCAATGTAACTTTAATTGAATAGCAGAAATTATTCTGAGGACTGATAATTATAGTGTAGTACGCCCTATTTTACTGTATAACTGTTACCGAACTGTCAGATGAACACTGGGTGACGGGGTGACGCCGTGACGGTGCTTCTTATTGTTAAGATTGAGAAACACTGAACAGTAAACGTATTATCTCAAGTTTTGATGAGCTGCATGTTTATTTTGAAATTTTAAAAACTAGTTGACGGTTATTTGTTCCTGAAGCTATTAAGCTAATAACAGAACACTCAGAACAGTACAGCTTGATCTCGGTCATAATGTGCAATGTAATATCAGTATTATAGCATCATAGCATGCTTATCATATGACAGTATGACTTATCATTCACTTATGTTTCAATGTTCTTGAATTTACAATAAAACTATATGAGTCGTGACTACAGTAAAAATTAACAGTTGTAATAACTTTTAAAGGCCCTACTGTCTTCAACAACGTTATGAGTTTAATATAGCATAAATTTATTTAAACAAACTACAATTTTGTATTATATAAAAATATTTTCTGGCACATGACAGTAATATGGTTTTTTTGTAGAAAATTTCTCGAAATTTTCCGGAAAGCCACGAAATTTTCCCAAGATATTTTTACGGAAAAGCTACATCACTATATATATATATATATATATATATATATATATATATATTCCATGTTTCTAATACACAGGTAAACACTGGGAGAATATGCAGGTGTTTCGGATCCGTAATTTTTGCTTTCAGTTTTAAGTCACGTCTTTCAAATACTTTTTCTACGAGTCTGCCTATTTATTCATTAATTATTTATTTATTTATTGACAATTTATATAGCGCAGTAGACAAGGCTAAGGCCTACAACAAGAGCGCTTAATACAGTTCTTATCCAATCTGCTCCTCAAGAAACAACTAGCACTGGTTTTTATTTCATGCTCAACATCAACATCTGCTTCCTTGTTTACTGCTTCACTTCCTAGCACCTTATAAAACTGCATAGGAAGCAAATGCCAACTGTAAAGGTCTGTTGAAGCCATATGCCGATAAGCGAAGTTGAGGCGAGCAGGAGTTGAAAAGCTGCCTCGATAACGGTTAAAAACCACACCACAGTGAAACGTCGTTACAAAGACGCCTTGCTAACCCGAGAAATCACGCTAATGAGGTTTTACTGTAGATGCTACTGGTGTGTACCGGTTAAGTATCGCGGACAGTGCACCAATATTTTGCGAGGGGTGGAGGAGTAGTGGTAGTAGTATTCTCGCCACGCAGCCGTTGGGTAGCAGGTTCGAATCTGACCCTGCAGGCTACTGCGTAGCGACAGCGGGTTTAAGTGGTAAACCCTGACCTGCTCCGTACGTATACGATGCTATCATTTCTTCCATAGTCGTAACGTCATGATAACCCCGCGGATAAAACGATCCTGACTAACCGACCCCCCCCCCCCGACCCCCGCCCAACCTTTCCCTACAGTCAATCTATATTCAGAATATACGCAGCTATCGCGGTACTACTTTTAAAGCGTCGCATAAATTCACGAGAATTTATACTTTCTTACTCGCGAGTGATCTTAATTAAGTTTGTCTGTAGACTTGAGATCAGCGTCACGTGACTTCGGAATTGCAAATGAAATGGCTCTCTGACTCTCTCTCTCTCTCTCTCTCTCTCTCTCTCCCTGTTTAGATCACTTCAATCGCGCATTGCAAACTTGCAATCACTTATATACGCTCCGTGACAATATAGCTTCCAACATCACATTGGTCGCCTGCAACGCTAAGCCTTAAGATTTATGGAATTCAACCTAAATGCAAGATAGTTTTATACACCCCTCAGGCACAAACACTACGCTAGACCACTGCACTATACATGTATATGCACATTGCACAAGTGGCCTGACATGCAACCGGGACGAAGAGGAGAAACACAGATCATTAGGAGCGAACTGGCGCGTCAAAGGAGACGCACACCTGATAAAATTCTCAATTCGACAGGACAGATCGTAAAACTGCAACAAACACGACAAACACGAGTATCGCCCGTACAACTGGATACATCGCAGCATACTTAATAGTATCGGTCTTACATTACGAAAATCTAGTGGCACTTGAGAGAGAGAGAGAGAGAGAGAGAGAGAGAGACAGACAGACAGACAGACAGACAGACAGACAGACAGAGTTTAATCTGTTGTCGAGATTAAAACTAGATTTGCGGTCCTGAACGTATACGTGCAATTATGTATATACTTCAGTCGCTCACTACAGTATTTACTATCGCGTGCAAAGTTTGCAAAAGCGAACATGAAAATGTGGTCGGTGTGGGGTGGAGGAGGAGGAGGGTCCGAGGGGGGGTGGGGTGGGGCGGGGGTCAATCAAAAGGCGTTTCCCTAAACTACTAATTCCAGCCAACCATGGTCAACATGGTCGTACAAATGGGTGACAAATTTACGATTCCAATAATTTATGTGGATTTTGCGCAAACAGAGATGCCGACGATAAAGCCGCTTCTGCCGGATGAGATAACGGAAGAATAGCAAGAACAACACACGTCATCCTTCCCCTCCTCTGTCCTCTCCCTCTCCCCCAACACCACCACCACCACCGGCACTCTTCTTATTAGCCTTCTAATCATCATCATCATCATCATCATCATCATCATCATCATCATCATCATCATCATCATCATCATCATCATCATCATCATCATCATCATCATCATCATCATCATCATCATCATCATCATCATCATCATCATCATTATCATACTAATTATCGACCAATTAATTAGCTGCATTACGAGTGGCGAGTTTTGTCCAGGGTTCTATCGATCGATCCCCGCGTACTCTGAGACCACTCTCGCCGGATTACACTTGAGTCGAGATCGGAGGGAGGGGGGGGGGCGTGGGGGAGGGGGGGGGGGGAGGGGGACAGGAGCATAGCAATGGCCTTGCAAACTTAACTTTCTAGAAAGCACTGCTCTGAACTCACTTTCGACTCTCGTACAGAAAAAAACCGACCATAATATTTATGTTATCAAGGCAAGCCATCGACAGACCCGAAGCCTATACTGCTGTCATGTACGCTCGAAGTTGGCAACGGAGGGAGAGAGATAGATAGATAGATAGACAAACAGACAGACAGACAGACAGACAGACAGAGACAGTTACAGAGAGATACAGCGAGAGAGAGAGAGAGAGAGAGACAGAGACAGAGACAGAGACCGGGACAGACTTACAGACAAAGACAAATGTAATGACAGAGGCAGACGCAGAGGTAGAAAGAGAGAGGGAGAGGAAGTCAGTGCATGTCTCGAATCCCGATAGTGATTTTTTTGCACGGCGGAAAGGAAACAGAAAAGACGAACGCCGACGCGGACAAACAAACAGACAGACCGAGAGACAGACAGACAGACAGACCGAGAGACAGACAAAACCATCGACAATTCCATCTTCATCCTCTGTGAAAAGTTAAAGTCTTTGCTGGCGATAGGTTTCGAGTAGATTGAGAGACGAAAGGAAACAGCCGAGGTTTACCAGTGAGAGAGAGAGAGAGAGAGAGAGAGAGAGAGAGAGAGAGAGAGAGAGAGAGAGAGAGAGAGTGGGGAACGGGGGCGGGGGCTTACTAGAAGTCAGATGAAAATTCGGCAGATCTATGGCGAGAAGAAGAAGGAAGGAAGGAAGGAATAAGCACAGGGTGGGTGCCTTGAGGAAGACGGAGAGAAATGCGAGATATAAATACGGGAGGAGGTAGAATATCCGGCAAGTAACATCAGATATGTTGCAATGCAGACATTCGAAGAGACGCAGCCACACACAGAGAGAGAGAGAGAGAGAGAGAGAGAGAGAGAGAGAGAGAGAGAGAGAGAGACGCGCACAAAACCCGTTGCTATCAAAATCTCGACCTTTGAATGGCTATGATTAACGGGCATCTAAGCCTCCAAGGCCTGGATGAAACGAGCACTTTTTTTACAACTCCCTTTCCCACCAAACCCTCACTTCCCCCCCCCCACGTCGGCAACGTCAAAACAACGGGAGAATGGGTGTTGGAAGAGAGCCAATCATCCCCCCGCATGTATGCATATTCGCGCTACATCAATCGGCTTTCAAGTCAAGGCTTTTCCTGCATCTATCTATCCTCTTCCCGATCCTCCTCCTCCTCCTCCTCCTCCTCCTCCTCACCCGGATCCCTTCCCTTCTTCTCGACCGCGAATATTTTTCTTAAGCCCATCTGGAAAAAGGCAGACAGCCAAAGCGTTGCCATGGGAAACGGCGCAGAAACGAGATCATGCTTCATAAACAATAATGCATTCGACTAAGTAAGTAAGTAAGTAAGTAAGTAAACTGATGAGTAGGAAGGATTTTTTCATTCTTGCGTCTTGTCGAATAGTTTTGGTACAGTATTTGCCTTTGTAGAATTTGAGTTATAAAATTATTACGGTATTATTCGAATACAACATTTCCATATGCAATGTCTACTACAATGAATACAACATATTCATATTCTCAGTTCACCCCAGACGTGGACATAAGTCCATTTCTTAAAACCCAACCAATCATGATTCATACCCAACCCAACCCAACCCAAACCATGAAAGCAATAGGATAACTTGACCCGACCCAACCCATTGTAATATTACAGTTTCTTAGACCATTACTTATTTTTTACCCTACCGAATCCACCATAAACATGAACATTCCTGAACCAACCCAATCCAACCCAAACCATGGGTTGACCCAACCCCATGTCCATGTCAGGTTCACCCCTCATTACTACTGAATGCTGTTGTTGAAATTGATATGCATCTCTTTCCTTATCCACAATCATGTCTGCTGCTTGAATTTCAAGAATTCACCAAACAAATTGGCAATTTGGATTAAAAACATCAGCAATCCAGTTTTTCGGCCACCCACTAAGAGCGGTTCAGACGATAAATATAATTGGTGTTGACGCTGTACAATTGGTAAACAAAAGCTACAAGAATAATCACAGAATTTCACCTAACGCAAACAATTTATTTTCGAGAAACAAAAATCGGTATATATCAGCCTCTAATTCGGTCGACTAAACAATGAGATATACAGGGTGGGCAAAAAACCGGACTATATAAAATGCAAACCTAAATGTGACTAGTCCAGTTTTTTGCGCCACCCTCTAGTTGTCTAGAGAAGTAGGGCCTGGATCCGTTACATCTGACCAGTTGGAAAGCAGGTTTTGAGGTATGAATGCACAAGGGGTGTGGTGTTAATTTCTGCCCGGTTTTTCTCATTATGGAAAACTTGAGCCCCGATCTAAGTAAAGAGCATTTGTTGACGTCTTTCACTCAGCACGTCTACCCTTCTACCCACGTTTGCACTCACCACTCATCAATCCACTTGCTCTTCATCAATTCCTTTTTAAAAATCCTATTCTATAACTGTGTTTAAGCACAAAAAACGTGACTTTTTCACAACAGCCAAGCTTGCATCGAGGTAAAGGTGAAAAGTAAAGGGCAGATATCCATATCCTAATGAGTGGATCCAGGTATGGGCACAGGGGTACGTCCCCCAAACTATTCCAAAAATTTCTGCTGGCTATTTTTCGTAATGGCGATAAGGTGAAAAGTTATAAAGAGAGACATTATAATAAGCAACTGCTGGATGTTCTTCCATTTTAAACATTCAACACCACACATCAATCCACGTGGAAGGGACAAGAGACAAGGCAAAATGAGAAATGGGCCACAAAGTGCCCCCAACCAATCAAATTCCTGGATGCGCCCCTGTTTACTCCGCAGACACGCAACATATCACCCGGTAAGTAAGCAGCACACAGATATTAAATTTTGTGATTGCGTTGTTCACGCAAGCAGTATTTTGCTCAGATCGGATATTCGATGCATGAACCAAGAAAGGGCTGAGAAAAAGCAACTGACACTTGTCACGCACAGGTAAGAAGTGCTTATGCTTCGCGAATGCATCAAGAAAACCCATAATCTGGGTCAGCGTACCTGAATTTTGCACCTTTTCGAAACCAGCACCACCGTCCCTTATTATTATTATTATTATTATTATTATTATTATTATTATTATTATTATTATTATTCAGTGCCAAGTGCAGGCAGCATGTGCAGATATTCAACTATAAAAATTCACATAGCACAAATACTGCGTGACTTAACATCATGTTAATTATTTTGGTAGCACACAGATAGCCTTAAATTTTGCAATTAACCCCATCAAGGGTTGGAAAAAAACTCAAAAAGTTTTTAGAAAGGGAAATCAGGTACTGTTTTATCAATTCTTTAAAAAATCTTTATAAATCAGCCAGTGCAGTGGGTACAGAGCTTCGATAACTAACGCCTACCGACTATTTACATACTTACTCACGCCGCCCCTCTCCTGGGCACAACTGCATCAATAGCACGCAGCTGTGAAGTGTGAACCTGCATTAAATTTCGTGCGCACGCCAGTTCGACCATACCTTGATACAGCTTTAGCTAGCGCTAGTAAACAGAACCCATATTCTCACGGCTAATTGTAATAATCTTCTGAGTGTAGAGGGTATATTGCTAAGAAAAAAACCAGAAAAACACCCCTTATATCTATAAAAATATACTATACAATGTGCATGTAAACCGTTCAACTAAAGAATACATCCAGGCTCATACGTAAAATACAATATCCAGGCCTAATAAGGATGTAACTTTAACACTAAATGTGTGTGTGTATGTGTGTGTGAGAGCATGCTCTCTCTCTCTCTCTCTCTCTCTCTCTCTCTCTCTCTCTCTCTCTCTCTCTCTCTGTGTGTGTCTCTGTATGTCTGTCTGTCTCTCTAATTACACACATTCTCTCATCATTTAATCTTTCATACATATATATATATATATATATATATATATATATATATATATATATATATATATACACACATATATATATAATGATAGAATATGATATTATATTCCTATGTCTTGCACATCTGGTTAAATTATATGGTGCACTTTATAAGTTACTTAATAACAACGGTCGGACGGTCGATGTTTTTTATGAAGCAACTTCACTCGACCGTTGTCTTATCGTCCAAATGCATGCAACGGAGGCCGGAGATTGGCAAAGCACAGATGTTTGCCCTTCGGTGCAACAGAGCTGGCCCTCTAATTAGACATGCCTGATAAACAAACTGCATCTGCTGTAAGAGCCGTTGCAGGAGTTTCAATATATTGTGCCTGTTTTGCGTCGGTTAATTCGTTATATAGACTTTGTCCCGAAAGCCAAAACCAGCAGGCTTAGGCCCTACGCCAAATGGTGCCCTTATGTTGCCGTTGGAAACCCCGATGATCGGAAGAGTCAATTTAGTCAAAAGACGCCGTCAATGTTCTAAGAAAGAGACATGATCAAAGTCTTATGGAACGGTGTTGCAAACTGTCGAAAATCTAATAATATTCTGCCGAAAACAAACTAATCGACCGTCCCCACCCCACCCCAAATCCTGCATGGACGAAGAGAAAAAAACAAATTGGACCCTCTGCCATATTTTTTTATTTGCTATAGCGCACAACGATTAGTGTAGGCCTAGAGCTACACATGTCGAGTTGAGAACAACACAGGATTGTTCCCCCAAGTCTCTCTCTCTCTCTCTCTCTCTCTCTCTCTCTCTCTCTCTCTCTCTCTCTCTATCTCTCTCTCTCAATGCCATTATTATTCCTTCACCCGGTTTTTGCCATGGGCGTAACCAGGGCCATATTAAGGCGGGGGGCTGTAGCCCCCCGGCCCATCATGAAAATAGGCCCACCGATTTTCGAGATAACCTTTTTTTTGTTTGTCAGAGATTTCCAGTATAGGCGACGGCCTTTTTTCTCAGCTCCAGGCCCACTCCTCGGACCTTAATCCGGCCCTGGGGGCGTAACCAGACGAAACTTAGAAGCCGGGCTACAAAGACGCGTATAAGTAAGAAACTAGGACATCCTACAAGACCAATCTTATAAAAAAACACAGATTTGGTTCAAAAACAAATGCAAGTAACACATCAACACACACACACACACATACACATACACCGACACACACATCAAACATACAAGCTGCAAAGACTAATCATCAAACTGTGGGGGGGGACTTGCACTGCTATTTTTTTGAAAATAGAAAACGTCTTATCCACATGCCATGAAACTGGCATATAAACATAAAGACCATGTCAGGGTACTAGAAAGGACATTATTGTTTGACTAACCGGGGCGCACAATGGTTGTTTTATTTGGGGTGGCCATTCAATATCCAATACCCTCAGCCAGTTGCCTGGTGTTGGAGGAAGAGAGGGAGGTAAGTGCAATGTGGAAGGACTTTGTTAAAGCTATATAAAGAGTGAGAGACATCTCTAAACTAAACTAACACGTGCAATGGTATACAGTGGATTTTTGCATTAAGCCTCTGACTTTGTTACTGCAACATAAATATAAATTGTCGTTCAGACGTCCCGGCTAAACTAAACTAAGGGTGTTTAACGGGTTTCACTATTACACAGTGTTAGCTGCAGGCAACATAGTGAACATAGGGTTAACCAGGCAACATGGTGTAGGCCTAATACAGGTTTAACACAGCACCCTCTGCTCCAGTTCCAAAAATTCGGTAATTATCACCGGAATTCTTCTTATCTCTCTACAACAGCGGGCCGTCCCTACTTCCCCTCCCCGCCACTCCTCCCCTACCCCACCCCCACATCTCCTCCCCCTGAGAAAAAGTTCCAGTGAGTGCCTGCTTGCCACTCGGCGGCGCTACATAAATTAGGACATGAGTACTCGGTTACTTTGTAACGCACGAGTGATTAGTTACTGGTGCGTCGTGTTGACCTTTGTATGTCTCTCTCTGTATGTCTTTCTGTGTGTCTTTAAGTAACGCCAAGTATATCAAGTATCCCTATGTGTCTATGTATTGTATCTGTATTTTGTATGCCTCCATGTCTTCAGGCATCTTTCTTTTAAGCATCTTTATCATGACTGTTGTCTGTTGCTATAAGCATGCAGTGATACTGAACTTTAGAAAAAAAAATATATATATATTCATACTTGGAAGCTGTCACAATTATTAGGCAGTGGTCAGTTTTTCCAAAAAGCAGGGAGGCCTGAGGCCACTGCTCCCAACCCAAATTTTTTTGTATTGCACAGTATGCGCACTAGTAGTTTGCGCGCCTGGGACTTTGCGCACCAGTAGTTTACCCAACAGTAGTTTGCGCACCCGCTATTTGCGCACCTATAGTGTGCGCACCAAGTTAAGTATCCACGGTTAATAACAATGTGAAGAAATACCTTACATTCCTACTGGTGCGCAAATTCCCAGGTGCGCAAACTACTAGTGCGCATTCTAATGTAAACCAATTTGTTTGCACCTCCAGTGGGGGATTGGTTTCAACCAGGAGCTAGGGGTGTAACATTCCCTACTTCCATAAAATCGAACCCTTTGAAATGCGTTCCTTTGAGGCTTAGAGAACTTGAGAACGGCCACAAATGCCTGGCACTTTTGTCATAAATTTGTTGACAGAGAATTTTTGTGAAACCAATTCAAACGAGAATTTATCACAAGAAAAGCATCTCATCATCATCATCACCACCACCATCATCATTATCATCATCACCAATAATAATAATAATAATCATCATCATCAACATCATCATCATCATCAACACATCATCATCAACAACAACAACGTTGTAATCATTGTCGTCGTCATCATCATCATCATCATCATCATCATCATCATCATCAGTGACACAAAATGGCCGGGTCGACCTATGAAGACTAAATATCAGAGGCCTTAAAGTACAGTGAGCCTAAAAGTTAAGCCGCTCGCATAACCACATAACCATCCATGATACAGCTAGTATAATTATTATGGGTGTCATATGACTGTTCCTCCCAGGGCACTAAACAAGTCATGTCAATTATAAATGGCTATCTATAAATACGCAGACAATGAAGAGCAGCGCTCAAATGTTCCGTGTAGGCCTATATACTATTATAATGGTAACCATTTAGCTGTCACCGCGTTATAAACTGTATATTGGCGAAGCTGGAGGACAGATCACCTTGTACACTGTACTACAACGTTTATGTATGTCAGTAGCGTTGATGATATAGCTGCGGTATTTTAAAACCTAAAACCTCGACTGGTGACTAAGCCTAAACCAGAGAGAGAGAGAGAGAGAGAGAGAGAGAGAGAGAGATAGATAGATAGAGAGAGAGAGAGAGAGACAGACAGACAGACAGACAGAACAGACAGACAGACAGACAGAGACACAGGCAGACAGAGGTAGAGACACAGACCTACACTGAGAGACAGAGACAGACAAAGTCAGATAAACATATATATATTATATTATAGATATATATATATATATATATATATATATATATAGAGAGAGAGAGAGAGAGAGAGAGAGAGAGAGAGAGAGAGAGAGAGATAGGGAGAGAGGGAGTGAAAGAGAGACAGAGATAAACAGACAGACACAGAGACAGAGGGCAATGTGTTTGAAGCTTAACCTCCTTATTCAGTCACTCCCCTTTCGTTTGACTTTTTCAGTCTGCGTTTATGGTCGGGTCGACCATAGACACCTGGGTCGAACCTCGCAACCCCAAATTTCTTATCGCCGGCAGCCGAAGTAATAACAAATAAATCACTCTGCTGGAAAAACCTGAATCCAGATTCCTTGCCACTGAAAGTCGTCTTATCCCACTGCAGTCTCCACTCAGTTTTCCACTTCCGCTTAATCTTAACTATGCCGAGCGCCGCCTGCATGTAGCTGGAAACCTTGTGGTATCCCCCCTCCCACACACACACACACACACACACACACACACACCGCAAACTAGGTCTCTAAATTTCCAGTAAAGCATACGAGAACATGTCTGTAACACGTGTAGGTGTTAACCAATGTTAATAATACACACGCAGAAGTTTCATATCGTTCACAAAACTTATCGGCTACAGGGCAGGGGTGTATGTACCTAGGGCGCCCATGGGATGGGCAGAAATTTCATTTATCAGGTTAACAGCAAATCTTTAATTAATTAACAAATCACAGACATTTTACTGACAAAAGTTTGTAACTACAGATGCACTTTTCTTGCTGTTACTGGTGCAAACTGGTCTATGATGTGCTCCTCAAAGTCAGCTTTCTCAGTTTATTCTCTTTCTATGCCAAGCAGTGCAAGATCACAGAGTTTTTGGAGCCCCCCCTTAAAGTGACCCCAAGGCATCTGCCCTACCTGCCATGCCCTAGGGACGCCCCAATAACCTCGGTTGATGTCGTTTTTCCATCATAGGACTCTGTTGACTGAACGTGCTTCAAATCAAAATTCTGCAATTGTCATAGCAAAATGCATTGATCGGTTTTCAGAGAGGGAGAGGGAGAGAGAGAGATGGGTGTATATCTCTGTTTTTGCTCCATCGACATATATGTCATCTCCTATCCTAACTATAAACCAAGCGAAATAGCAGATGATTTTTTCACTCGGTCATTTTAAAACCCAGGAAGCATATTTGAAAATTTACAGAGTGTGCTTCATCCGGGAATCGATCTATGCTTCAAAGCCAACTTGTATAGCGCCGTATACAAAGCAACGGGAAAACAAAAGGTACTCCCTACATTCTACAGCGTACCGGTAAGTGCATTGAGAGCTGCCATGGAATTCTCTCATAATAGCAACTGTACTGTACAGCCATTACAGAGGCATACATGAGCACTGGCATTGGTAATATGCTGCCCTAAGTAATCAAGTTAGCTTAAACCGAAACCCATATTGTAATATATGTTACCCTAAGTATCTTATTCTCTTCTGCCTTAGATTGTTTTCCATTCATAATCTTTTGTTGATGACTGTTATTTTATTATTTTTATTGGACTCTGTAATGTGCCCTTGCTCCTGACATTTTGGTAATTTATGGTGCACAAGAAATTGTCAGTTTAATAATAAAAATAAATAAATAACAGACTATCCCTAACAAGTCTTGCAAATCCAACAGTACAGGTCAGCCGCATAAAATACAAGATACAGTGAAACCCGCTTAATTGCATAGGTGCCGTGCAAGCCTTGCTTATGCGATTAACTGGGCTATGCGAATAGCCGGGACGTCTGATACACAAAACACTGGTTCGGGTTTTTATGTTGTTATGCGATTATGCGGGTTATGCAATTAAGCGGTATGCGATTAAGCGGGATCCACTGTAGTAAATTTTGTTAGCAGTGATTTTAACTACATCAAGCACACCTATTGGTTATTCCGTAGTATGACAGTAGACTGAGTTGAGGGCATTACCTCTAGAAAGCATTACTCATATTAGGCATTATCTAGTCCCCGATAACAGCACCACTGCTTAAAGTCAAGTAGTGCAAGCAGGATCTTGTCATGGTGTATCAATGTAAATTTTTTTTAGTAGAACATATACTCAAACTACTTAAACAGGGCAAAAGTAAGTAGTAGTAGTAGTAGTAGTAGTAGTAGTAGTAATAATAATAATAGTAGTAGTAGTAGTAGTAGTAGTAGTAGTAGTAGTAGTAGTAGTAGCAGTAGCAGTAGCAGTAGTAGTAGTAGTAGTAGCAGTAGTAGTAGCAGTAGCAGTGGTGGCAGCAGCAGCAGCAGCAGTAGCAGCAGCAGTAGCAGCAGTAGTAGCAGCAGTAGTAGTAGTAAAGTAAGTAGTAGTAGTAGTAGTAGTAGTAGTAGTAGTAGTAGTAGTAGTAGTAGTAGTAGTAGTAGTAGTAGTAGTAGTACAGTGAAACCCACTTAATTGCATAGGTGCCGTGCAAGCCTTGCTTATGCGATTAACTGGGCTATGCAAATAGTCGGGACGTCTGATACACAAAACACTGGTTCGGGTTTTATGTTGTTATGCGATTATGCGGGTTATGCAATTAAGCGGTATGCGATTAAGTGGGATCCACTGTAGTAGCAATAGTAGCATAATAGTAGTAGCACTCATATTTATTTAAGTGCAGATCAAGTCGTCACATACACAATACAATAAGTATTGGTCAAAAATTGGCACACCTTTAGCAACTATGAAAGCTGCTTTGAAGAAGTTTCGCTTGTCAGCTGCCGACAATAATTATTCCGGATATTAATTGTCTGAGCCTGGAGGAGGAAATCAATCCACAGAGTTGGCTGTTTGCTCCGATTGTCTGAGAGTGCAAGACAAGACAAGACAAGACGAGGCAGGACAAGACAAGAGACGTTATCCACTCCGTGCACTCGATACCATCCGTATGGTTCTCATCCTATTCCGGAGTGGGATGAATCACATATGCCGCCAGCTTCTTCCTGGCACCGGTAAGGTTATGTTTGATCGATTGCAGTGCTAAAGGAGCTAGATAAATAAATGATTGTTCGGCTCGGCTTTCAAAGAAGCCAGATATGTTTCGTGAAAACCTGGAAGATCGGCAGCGCCAAAAACTAGAGCAGAACAAAAAATTTCCTAATAATAACGGGGCTAGAACCTGACACAGGATTCGACAAAATCCAGTAGCGTCTATGGGAGTCCAGTAGCGTCTATGGGAATTACTTGGATTTGACATCAGATTCGACAAAATCCAGTAGCATCTAGAAGAATCCAGTGGCGTCTATGGGAATTACTTGCAAAATGTCACTGACTGAGGAGGGGCTGTATGTTAAGTCCAGAGAGGTATTAGAAAGTCAAATCGGTGGGGAAAGAGAATATGACAAGTCGGGGGGGGGGGGTAATAAGGAGTGGGTGATTGGGAAGGGGTTAATTGTTTCATTATGCTAAATAATTTGGTTAAATACGTTAATAACAGCAGGACACTGTCCTGCATGCTGTGTATTGAGTGAACCAGTAAACAGTTAGCAGGAAATTGCCCCCTCTCCCCTACAAATACCAAACGAGTCATGTTCCCATTGTCACGTAACAATAAGCTGATGCAATGCTGACCGCTTCTGTCAGGCCATGACATGTCCCTTCTGACTAATCACGCATGATGACCAGATCCCGATCGTGTCATGTGCCTCCTACACGCGGTCACTCGGTCATTGCTTCTACCCCGTACATGACGCCACGCAGGTCACGTATAACGTATCGTAATTTCTTGAAACAAAACCCAGGATTGGATATCAAAACATTAATCCGAAATCACGCTGGTGAGTTAAACGCAACGCAGAAATAGCGCTATAGAAAGCACATCTTAAGTACGGACATGGTTTAGTTTAACCAGCAATCCAATTTCACGAATAAATAAATCGATTTTGAAAATTGGCGTGTCGAGTATACTAGAACTTCTATAGCGCCATTATACTAGCATTTAGCATTTAGAATCGGATGACGGTCAGATCGGATATTAAAGGCAGTCCGACTTTCAGGCTCCGGTCACGGTAAGGAAAAAACGCTAAAATAAAATAAAAAATAAATAAATAAATAAAATAAAAATAAAAATTAATCATGGATAAATGGGATAAATCCTCAAAATTGATAAAATATCATTCTATCTGTCGATGTATCTTTCTAACCTCGTTCGCGTCTTTCGATGAACTCAGCGGCTAGAAGTAGCAGTTCAATGGTCATGACTTCGGGATTTAGTTCGAGAAAGCTAACTGCTATAGCAATATCCAGCGTTGGCGAACTCCTTCTCGCTATTAAATCGACTATTCGCCCGGACGAACGCACCTTGAAAATACTGACCCGTCCTCAGATCGACCGATCACTATACCCCGACCCTGGGGCCGTGGGCTCTGCGGCCAGATATTGGCCACGCCCACCGCTGTCGATCGGCCGTAGTGGGCGTTGCTCATTGTCTGGCTGCGGCGCTAAGACTTCTGCTGTGACATACTTTATTAAAATTATTATTAATAATAGGTCGTGCTTCTCCGCGTTTGGCTTATGAATATTCATTTATAATCGTGATCAGACTCGCATCAAGTAACATGTTTATTATTATTATTATTATTATTGTTATTATTATTATTAATTATTATTAAGAGCGACGAACAGAGGTCATATTATGAATATTCATAAAAATGTATTGTCCATCGGTTTTGCTTCCAATAGCTGGTCATTATTGCTAGTGAATATGTGAATATTTATAAAGTTTTAGCACACTGACGAAATCCATCGCCTTACGCCTACGAAGCGTTGAATATTCATATTCTCGCGTGATCACGTGACAATGGGCGGGACTTCTCGCTAGGGCGTCGACTCAAAAAACAGGCGTAGCGTGTCCTCAGCAGGGCATATTATCAGGGCCAACTAGATGGTATTATATACCCGAGACCCTGGGGCTATACTGTAGACCGTTGGACGGATTAAGTTCTAGCGCAGCAGGGGGGAGGGTTCCAGGGTTTGTTTGACGTTGCAATGAACATAGAAAAGACGAGAGTGTCTTCTGGGGACGGGGGAGGGGAGAGGAGAGTTTACGTCTGTTTGTTGCGTGACCTCGTCGACACGAAAAGCTCACGCCTGCTAAACAACCTATAATAGGGCGGCAAACGTTGGTCCCCTTCCCCGTGCAAACGGCGCATAACGCCCGGTAATAAGGTTGGGGCATGGGTCCGTGTGTTTTCTGCGGGTCGTAATACCGTGATCGCTTGTTTCAAAGTGGATGAGGAGTTAGGGGGAGGGGGTCGATTTTTATTGAGTCTTCAAAGCGATCGCCGCCGTACGAACACACAGACAAACTGAGATAAAAGGATTTAATTAATCCGGTTTTGGGATCAAAGCAAATACCCAGTGTTTCGTATACGGTGATCCTATTCCGATAGGGGCACCCACTTTCCTTCCTACAATACTCAACTTGACGCAAGCGGATGCGTGCACATCGGGTGAGAAATACGATAAGCACCCTGTTTGGGGTGAATTTAATTTTAAGTTAGCTGCGGGGGTGTTACCGAGATCCTTATAACCCTGCTTTACGATCGATCTGCGTGTTCTGTTGTAGTCGGCTTTCTATCAGCCGACCTGACAGTTAGGCCTAGTTAGGTCTGCAGAAGTGTCCTCATAAAAGTTAGGAAGCATAAATGGTCTGTGTTTTAGACTACTTTTAGTCGCCTAAAAACTCTGCCTCCAAGGCCTCGTTCTGGTCTAGACTAAAACGCCTCGACGCCAAAAGTCATCTGGTAAGGCAATGTTGCATCAGATACTAAAGTGTAACTAAACGAAGGGCGTTTATAGGCCTAGGCCTACATGTACATGTAAGTCAGTCCGGTCAGATTTCGCCATCTTGGAATACGTCATTACAGTATGCACTTGAATTTCAAGCCAGTAAAGGCCTGATTCGTGTAAAGCCTCATTTTAAATACGGACCTAACAACATGTTGTGCGTCTTATGTTAATTTTCCCATCATATTGTATGACCAAAAAATTCTTCCCACTAAGCACGGTCACGTGATCGTGGTGTCAGCGTTTATAATATAGACTCTGGACTCCGGGGGAAAACTTACAAAGCCGGGAGGAAGTCAGCTAGGGGGCTGCTGTTAGTTGATGTAGTATGCCAAAATTTCCGGGGAATTTGACATTTCCGGGGTAAAGGGCAATTTTTCCCCCGGAAACGGCCTAGATTAAACCCTGCGTGGTGTTCGAGTTTTCAGAAAAGCAACGGGCAGAGGGTTAACCTCTTCCACTACTCCCCTCCCCAACAGTCACCGGAAAATGGAACATTGCATTTCCTAGACGTTGCTATTGTAAATCCGAAATTGTGTATAGGCCTAAATATTTGCAACATCAATGTCAATGATTTATATAGCGATTTGACAATAGCTCACTACTAGTTACCAGTCTAAACTTTTAAAGCGCTTACGCAGACCATATTAAGTTAATATACATCGCTTATATTATATTATAACATCTAAAGCTTACAGGGTTTTAGTAATCATTCGGATCTGATAAATTTTGGGGCGAATTTATCGTGGTTCAGAGTTAATTAATTCGAATGTTCATTTCTGTATCCGTCCGTCTGTCCGTTTGTTTGTCTGTCTGTCTCTGTCTGTCTGTCTGTCTCTGTCTGTCTGTCTGTCTGTCTGTCTGTCTGTCTGTCTCTCTCTCTCTCTCTCTCTCTCTCTCTCGATCGAATTAAAAACAGACATGCTCTGACGACCAACCAAGAAAATCAGCGCCATATAAATGATTTGTTCAGCAGCACATAACAGGAAAAAATGCCTATTTCCGTCCCTACCTTCCCCCCTCCGACACACTTTGCCCTCTGCCATACTTAGACGGCAGGCAGTATCATGATAAACAGAGCTCCCCTAAATTCTATTATCATAGAAATAGATTTCCGTGACTATGCTTCTCATAATAAAGAATCGTCGACGGAATCTCCCTTTAACCCCTTAACTGGGCAACTATTTGTGACTCAATGTAAAATGGACGAGTGTTACTCGGGGCACCCAGTTAAGGGGTTAAAAACGTCATCTATTTTGCCGTCCTAAACTGAGAAGAATGACGCAACTGCTGACCCAGCCTTAGGAGCTGGGGTATCAACTGCCAGTGAAGATATGGTTTGGGTCGACCCTAGGCTCACGTTTCGGCCATCAGTGGGGGGGGGTAGTCCGATGACCAAACTATACCTCTTCTCAAGGCGCGATTTGTAGGTAGGGAAGGGGAATCCCTCCACTGCCCAACCACATCACCCTACTGCTACATCCCCCACAGCTACATCCCCCACTGCTACATTTCCCCAACAACTACACTCCCTCCAAGTTCGACATGTTCCCCCCACCTCTCCAGGTCACAAATCGCACCCTGCCTCTTCCCATCCCGGAAAAGAGATTATAGTATCTTTTCAGGTAGTCTTCGTTCCAATCTTTAGGATTATGCTCACTGGCGTAAACGCGGAGGAAAAGTGGGAGGGTGGTGGGGACCTCCATTACTCCATACATTCCCTTGTCTATGATAGCCTCTCAAAAAGTGGCGTGGGGCTCGAGCCCAGAGGTCTAATAAAAGTTTGCGCCTATGAGTATGCTTTTCGTATGGAAACAGCTGAAGCAGTTGAAATACAGTACAGTACTTTGTCCAGAAAATTTGGATGCTGACGATATATTCTGCCACCTAGCAACTGCCACGGAAACTGCGTGCAGATCCCCTGGCGAATGCAGTGTGCATTAGATGTTCAATATGTCTTAATATGGGAGGATTTTTACACACATATACAACACACACACACACACACACAAAACACACTGTATCCTGTATATATATTATATATATATATTCGAGATTTTTACTGACTTTTTTCCCCTTATCATTATCGGCCACAGATTTCGAGACTTACATTTAGCATCTCTTCAAATGGAACAGTCTGGACGAGGGAGCAGTATCAATTAACAAGATTTAAAGTGGTTCAGGTCTACCATGTGTGAGAACCATAAACAACAAACAGATTCAAAAGTTAGGCCTATATGTGCAAACTAGGTTATTGGTTTTCGCAAAAGGCTAACTTAGCCTCCCAAACCACTTAGAATGGCGTTGTTATTTGGACCTCCCAATTTAGCATCTCTCTGTTAATATCGATTTCCTTTTCAATAAGACGAAGATCTTCTTTAAAAATGGATTGTTTCGATTTGACGTCGTCGTTACAATAAAAGTCGAAATCAAAATTTTGTATCAGAGCGTAAATAATTTCATAAGTAGATGAAAATGAACGCAATTCGAAGTTGAGCGGCTTCTTCGGAATGAAATAATACTATTGTTTATTTTAATTGACGATGGATTTTACCACATGACGTCGACGTTTTACTAAGCATCCAATGAAAGACTCTTGCGTCCCTAACTTTACCGTTAAAACAGACCGATAACCGATGTTTCAATGGGATGACATTCATAGTAAGGATAAGAATGCTCAGTAGTGTTACGGCTGGATAACTACGGTGGTCAATGGTGGTAACTCTCGTGTTGATTCGTTAGGTTATCATCGGAGTTTAAACTGGCGTTAACATATCTCCGGTTATTTTACAGATTTCTGTAGGATCATCGTACGGGTGTTTATTATGATGCGTTGGGTTAAATGATGGTCAAAGCAGGATTAATATGAAAGCATTAAGTCAGGACTTAAAATGGTGTCATTCTACCGACAGTAGAAGGAGGCATGCATCCTGATAATGTCGGGCTGTGGTGCAAACTGCGTCTCGCGAGACTGGAATCTTTTAATGCAGACACGCGCCTTTTCCAGCATTTGGGCTAATAGCACAAGCAGACGCTGTACAAATGTTCTATTTATTTTTTAGGTGGAATTTCAGAGGCCCCTGGAATCAAGCAAAACAGCTCAGTGAAACATAATCAAGAGCCCGTAAAATTTCTTGTTTCTCTAACCTGAACAAAACGAGAGAAGTCGGATAAATTTGAATGATCTTGACAAACGTCATGCTGCATTATTTTTCTCTTCGAACGTAAGCAAAGGCAAGAGTTTTCTTGTACAATCTCCAGTCTTAATAATAATAATAGTAATAATAAAATAATAATAAAATAATAAAATAATAATAATAATAATAATAATAATAATAATAATAATAATAATAATAATAATAATAATAATAATAATAATAATGATAAGCGAAATTGAGCGACTTCTTCGGAATGAAATAATATGTCGAAATGATACTAAACTTATTGTTTATTTTAACGATAAATTTACTACGTGGCGACGTTTTGATAAACATCCAATGAAGTCTCTCACGTTCTCAACTTTACCGTTAAAACAGACCGATAACCGATGTTTCAATGGGATGACATTCAGAGTAAAGGATAATAATGCTCAGTAGTGTTACGGCTGGATAAGCACGTTGGTCAGTGGTGGTTACTCTCGTGCTGACTCGTCACGTTATCACTGGAGTTTAAACGGGCGTTAACATATCTCCGGTTATTTTACAGATTTCTGTAGGATCAATGGTCATCGTACGGGTGTTTATAATGCGTTGGGTTAAATGATGGTCAAAGCAGGATTAATATGAAAGGCGTTTGCTCAGGCCTTGAAATGGTGTCATTCTACCGACAGTAGAAGGAGGCATGCATCCTGCTACAGTTGGGCTGCGGTGTCGACTGCGTCTCGTGAGACTGGAATCTTTTAATACAGTACACGGGTCTTTGCCAGCATTTAGCAGACGCTGTACAAATATTTTATTTTATTTTATTTTAGGTGGAAACCCAGAGGCACAGAAAACGAGCAAACCCGTAAAATTTCGTGTTTCTCTATAACCTGAACAAAACGGAAGAAGACGAGTAAATTTGAAGAATTTTGACACGCGTCATGACTCATGCTACTCTACATTATTTTTCTCTTCGAACTTAAAGCAAAGGCAAGAAGAGTCTCCTCGTGGAATCCACGGTCTACACAATTCTCAAAAGAAAAGCCGGTAATTTTCAGCCTCTGTTAAAAACTAACAAGATTATTCTGGAACTATTTCTTGCCAGATGAACCGCATGACACCGGTGCGTCGGCGCCACTTTGTAGCCATCCGCCGCTTAAGTTTAAACCCGTCGGCCGAGAAGCATCTGCACCTACAAGACGCCAGTTGAAAAATGTCTTGAGGAAACTGCCTTCTACCTGCCTTTCTGTACGGTGTACCTTTCCTCGAATTAGAGAGAGAGAATGAGAGAGAGATATACAGACAGACAGACAGACAGACAGACAGACAGACAGACAGACAGACAGACAGACAGACAGACAGACAGACAGACAGACAGACAGACAGACAGACAGACAGACAGATAGAGGCAGAAAGAAGTTCCTTTTAACTGATTAGCCAATTAAATTTGTTCCTGGTCGACGGTAATTTGAACCACACCCTCCACCCAACTGGATTTCCTGCAGCTAAATTTGCTCAGGTATATCGAGCGTTTACCTGGATTTCCCGTCTCCGCTCTAATCCCTAGTAATACAACCTGCCTTTAAGCCAGCCGCGGTGTAATTTTAGACGCAAGGAAAGTTCGTTCCATCAAAGCAAGCGCTTAAAACAAAGAAGAGACGACTGTAGTCCAAAATCAATAGCGAATTAGACACAGAGGCGGAACCACGGGGGGGGGCGAGACCCCCGTACCCACCCCCGCCAGTGGCTAAGCCAATTGCCAACGAATTGAACTACATGTTCGAAATATCCGCCTTCGTGTTAATATTTGTCGTATGGCGTTTGACGTGAATATCACGGAATTGTCCATAGAATCGAACGCCTTGGCACTGTCAGTAAACCTTTCAGTTTTTGAAAGTCCCTTAAATTCCAACATTTTGAGGGTGCAGACTGCCCTTTTCCCATCCGTTTCCGCGTCTGTCTCGCGTATTTCGTCATTTCTTGCTTCGGTATGTTGCCACTTTCTTCTTTTCTTTTTTTCTGTTTCCCCTACCTACATTCTGCCAACTTTTCTCTTCCCCTTATTGCCAATTACCGTCAGTCTCTCTCTCTCTCTCTCTCTCTCTCTCTCTCTCTCTCTCTCTCTCTCTCTCTCTCCTCTGTCTAGTCCATATTTGTTCGTCCATGACGTCTATGAATTCGGCGATTTTTTCTAAATTGTTAACGATTTTAAAGTATTTGTTCCTTATTGGGTGTTATATATTTAAAATGTTATTAGGCCCTCTATCAGATAACAACGTATCGGCAAATATGTATTATAATTTATAATCCAACGATTTTATCACGTATCACAAGTCGAAATATTGCTACTGAACACAGGTCTTCCACAGTACCAATGTACACGTAACATCTGACCTATTGACATATAGGCCCATTGTGAAACAGAAAATTTGCTGATCATCGTGGAATTTCCACTTATCCTTTCAAACATTTTATTAACAAATAGGCCAAATGATGAGTGCATATTTGCTGCTGTATTGGACTACTTTTGCTAGAATCTCATTGCTCACATCCCTATATCGTTTTCTTGCCCCTGAGGTGATCGGGGAGAGGGGAGGTAGGGGACGGACGGACGGAAGGAAGGAAAGGGAAGGGAGGGATGAAGAGGAGGGATGAAATTCCCTGATCTATCGGGAGTGCATACGCATCGATTGAAAACTTCCATTGTCAGTTTTCGCCACTGAAATATAGGAGTGAAATAATTAGTCGCCAGCGGCTGGACTTGATAGCCGCTCAGTCTGTTTTTATGACACGCGTAATGATGACTCAACTCATGACTCATACAGAATGCCACATGAGTCCCCGATCGTTGAATATATATATATATATATATATATATATATATATATATATATATATATATATATATATATATATATATATATTCATCGGATGCAGGTGGGAATTGAGATGAATCCTGTTGCTACACAGAGAAAAAACCAGTTACAACCTGTCAAATTGATTGTATTTAAGGGTACATAATTCGCTAAAACACAAAAGGTGTACACTTTACGATCTAATAAATAAAAAAACCAAGAGACTAAGAGTGATTAGTTTAACATTGTAACGGTGTAACATTAGCATGTTATGTTCAACCGATTTGTCAATGCGTCAGTAACAATTAACATGACATTTTTACTATCAAATCCATTATCAAAATTATTATTATTATTATTATTATTAAACTTTTACATCATCATCATCATCGCCGTCATCATCGCCATCATCATCATTATCACCATCGCCGCCATTAAGAATTGCATATTAATCTCTGTACAAAAGCCTTAACCACAACCGATGATCGTAACATAAATGACAGGATCAATATCAATATTAGTTCAATAGGCGGCTATTTATATAGCGCGAATTACGATTATAGCTGAGACCGCCGTACTTGGACTTTGGTCGAATACTTGCAAAACAATGTTGCTCCGACCAAGGAATTGTACTGACTACGGCACCGACAGGCGTTGTCTCCTTCCCCCTCCTCCCACTCCCCATTCCGGAACCCTGGCTGTGCATCTTACTTGCAAGCGTATTGCGGTCAAATTGATTGATTGCGAAAAATCCAGTTAAAATGTTCCTATACGGACGATGGAAAATAAATACCATTGCAGCAGTCTTGGCTAATTACGGAACGACGTTGGATGTCGTTGCGTACCAATTGAACGTCGTTTGTTGCGTTTGTTGATGTTCCTGGCCGGTACTATCCGTCGAATAATTCGTAAATTCTAGGATGAAAGAGGACGCGCACTTTGGTCCGGTAACAGAGTGCCTGTCAACGCCAGGGTATTTATTAAGTATCTTAACCCCACGCGACAGCATGATCTTTGGTCTGTTGAGCTTGCCTTCCTCTAAAAATGTCATCCTAAATTAAACAACACACACACACATATGCACACGCGCTCGCAAAAGACACATTGGAATACAGATAAAATGGCTTGTCGTCCAGTGTTTATTCTAGGCCTTCTCTGGGGGGAATTCCCCTCCCTATACAAGTTTTAAAATTCCCTCCCCCCAAAATTTATATGTTGGCTGGGGGGATGGACATTTCCCCTCCAAAAGTGTGGAGACTCAGACCTTGTCCCCACAAAACATTTCAAAATCTGCCCCCAATGTCAAGGTGGCTAGAATAAACACTAATGCCGTCTTATCCACTGCAACTACAATCATATGCTAAACAAGGTGAATGTGTTTGGAAGCAATTGCTAAGCAGATAATAAATAGATAGATAGATAAATAAATAAATAAATAAATAAATAAATAAATAAATAATAAAATAAAATAAAATAAATAAAATGCGCTAAATGTCCGATTGTATTCGAGCCATTCGGTCTAATTCGAATTAATTTGTGTACACTGTATTTCGTATGCTGTTTGGCGCATTCTCTCTTTCCTCTGCTAAGTTCGTCTGCGAGTTTTGTGAATAATAATCATTATTCCCTCTGTCCGGATGAGCGCAGACGACAGACGACCGTCGTATGCCATCTTGGCGCGCAATTGATATTCCCCGCAGTGCCGACCGGAACGACCGACCGACCGCCAGGTGGAGACCTTTTGTCCTCGACGACACTCCGGAGCGGACGCGCCTCGCATGCCGAATAAGACGGCGACGCAGCCCACCCCCCAAACAAAGGGCAATGTTCGACGGACTATAATACAGTCCCTCCTGCTACCCCGTGCTGCTGCTTCCGTTTGAGGCAATGTACGGAAGAACCAGAGGACAGTATAACACTTATTCGGACACGCGTCTTGCAAGCGCATCGACTTCCTTAGAAAGCGTTGAGTTGTCGTTCGTTTCCACGCTTCTGAACTTAGCTTGCTCGGGTTTGTTTGTCTCCTGTACACAGGCTTACTTAGCCTCCTAAATCACTTCAAACACATTATTATTATTATTATTATTATTATTATTATTATTATTATTATTATTAGTAGTAGTAGTAGTAGTAGTAGTAGTAGTAGTAGTAGTAGTAATAATAGTAGTAGTAGTAGTAGTAGTGGTAGTAGTAGTAGTAATAATAATAATAATAATAATAATAATAATAATAATAGTGGTAGTAGTAGTAGTGGTAGTAGTAGTAGTAGTGGTAGCAGTAGTAGTGGTAGTAGTAGTAGTAGTAGTAGTAGTAGTAGTAGTAGTAGTAGTAGTAGTAGTAGTAGTAGTAGTAGTAGTATTGCTCTTGTTCAGGGACGGTTCCACGTTGGGGAGGGGTGACTGGGGATGCACCCTCACCGAGTTGTTTTTGCTTGTCAGCATTTTTGAAGGTTTATTCACATTATTTACTGGAGAAACACTGCTAATGACCTGTTTTTTGTTGGCTTGTCAACCTTTTTCGAGATTTCGTTTCACCCTCCTCACCAACTTCCTAGGAATTTCATTGCGTCCCCACCAAGAATTCTTGGAACCGCCACTGCTATTGCTGTCGATTCTGTTATAGGCCTAAGGCCGTGCGACAACATATTGGTCGTTGTACTATAGGCTACCTTAGATTTCGAACACCAGACCGTCTATAGATATATTCCTTTCTGTAGATTATATATTTTTATGATTTCGAATTCTTTTTATAATAATTATACGGGTTTCGTTTCACTTCGTTCATTGACATCATTGCACAATACAACGTTGACAGAATACCGGTAAATTTTTCCAGAAATGAACGGAATTCCGCCATATTTTTGACGCATCTCAAAAATTCACGGACACACAGACATACACAAACAGACACACACACAGACACACACATACACACACACGGATAACACAATTAATCTTTAATAAAAGTCGTTTCAGTAGTTTGCCATTGCCTGTCTAGGGTTTTCAACAATTTACCTGTAATAGTTACGACATGTAAAGGTTTTTGTTCCGTTAATAATAAATTATTATTAAAAGCCTACAGCATAATCATCATCATCATCGCTGCCGCCGTTTCGCGCCACCCTTTGTCTGCTTCTCGTCGTGTACGACGAGCTGTACGCCAGAGGCGTACGCCCGGTCCGCTGTTCACGCTCAGTTTCTAGTACGCACATAATAACAAACCGTGCGGACATTAGGCGCTAAATCACGGCCCCAAACGCCGCCTGGTTGGACGCCGTCTGGCAGGCAGCGATAGCACGCGCACCACGGAGCAGACGGACGTGGAATCACCCAGCGAGAGGGAAACAGACAGACAGACAGACAGACAGACGGAGGGACGGACGGACGGACAGACAGTGGAGAAAGGCGTAGGCGAGCACTAAAAAAGCAAGCGACAGGGCTTAATTTAGAGTGTCTGCAATCAGAGCCTCTCAAAATGGCACGAACGACTGAAGATCGAGGGGCAGAGGAGGGGTAGGGGCTGCTTGGAATTGATCCGCTGCCAATATAAATAGCAGGGAGATGTAATAATTCTTCAGGTCTTGAAAGAAACGCCGACGCCGCCGCCGCCGCCGCCGCCGCCGCCGCCGCCGCCGCCGCCGCCGCCGCCGCCGCCGCCGCCGCCGCCGCCGCCGCCGCCGCCGCCGCCGCCGCCGCCGCCGCCGCCGCCGCCGCCGCCGCCGCCGCCGCCGCCGCCGCCGCCGCCGCCGCCGCCGCCGCCGCCGCCGCCGCCGCCGCCGCCGCCGCCGCCGCCGCCGCCGCCGCCGCCGCCGCCGCCGCCGCCGCCGCCGCCGCCGCCGCCGCCGCCGCCGCCGCCGCCGGCCTAGGAAAATCCCGGCGACACCGGTGCGTCGAAGGCTCCGCTGTGTCGTACGTCGTTTAGGGCGGCCTTCTTTAAACCACACGGCAAAATAATGTTCATATTCGACGGACGTTGCACGCACGCTTTTGTGCATTCGACAAAGGCAAGACCAGCAATGAATACAGTGAAACCCGCTTAATTGCATAGGTGCCGTGCAAGCCTTGCTTATGCGATTAACTGGGCAATGCAAATAGCCTGATAATTAATTGTATGCACAAAACACTGGTTCGGGTTTTTATGTTATTATGCGATTATGCGGGTTATGCAATTGAGCGGTATGCGATTAAGTGGGATCCACTGTAGCAGCAACCGGTAGAGAGAACATATCGACTTCTATCCAAAACAGAACTCAATACCAGCCTCCCACAGATAGAAGAAACACCATGCATGTATTAGGAACGTTTCCAAACATCGCCCTCTGCATTTTCGCCCTGCCCGTTCAATTTTTGCGAATTAAACGGGGCATCATTTTTGTCACACCTGCAGTCTGTAGGCCTACCGCTAAAAGAAAAATTTGATTCACGCCTTCCCAAGTTTTTAACTTAAACCCCTGAATTCTTCAGGGATCGGTTTCATGTTTTCCCATTTGAATAAAATGCTCCACACATGAGTCGATGTAATATGAGGCAGATGGAGAATTTTGGCAGCTCAGATTTCGTAATCTGACTGCAAGCTAGCAGCGCGAAAGAAAACTATATACATAATCTACAGTAGTTTCATATTCAGTACAGTAATCTACGATAATTTTACAGTCAAAGTTTACTGTTTTGACTTATTGGTTCTGATTGGGCGAGCACAAAACATAGCATTCTACTGCGTATTCAATGATAGAAAAAAATCACATTTTAACCTGCAGACATGTTTGTCAGTAGTCGAAGGAATGGAGCATAAATATTTTAAAATGTTAAAAATAAATCAGACATGTTTTTCAGTTTTCAATGGAATAGTCATATTCATTTGACTGGAAAAATTGGTTCATGCCTCCCAAAATTCTCGACTTTCCCAGACTTCTTCCGGTTTTAAGTTCTAATGCTTGCTTTTTTGACCGATACTTATTAACATAAAACTATTCACTGCCAACGATAAGGAGAAAAACTGGCCAAAGACGCGCAAATTATCTCTTGAATATTCTTTTTTTCGAACATTCCAGCATTGTCCATTAATTCTGTCAACAATTTTGGGCAATTTTTGACCTACCCCCTTGTCAACAACTGTCAACTTTCACTACCCCCCATAATTACGTCAAAAACTTTTGATCCCCCCAAGATCAATGACAGGTCCCAATAACAAGGTTATTATTTTTTGTGGTGATGACCATTTTTTCCATTTTTGCTCATCGAGTGTCAAAATGTGGTGGTGATGACCTTTTTTGCCATGACTTTTTTCCATTGTAATAAGTAGTATTCCATGAAATTTCCTATTTTTTGATTATTTGTAAAAAGTGAAATTATTGATGTCAGCTTCTCTTGACCCCCCCCTCCCCTGTCAACAACTGTCAAACTTTTTCAAACCCCATCCCCTAAATTGTTGACGTAATTAATGGACAGCCCCTAAACGGACGCTCGCGCCATTGGCGGGGCGCAACTATATATATGAATATTCATATTTCCTGGAGTGGCGCGAACGGTTGGCCTGTGGCGCCTGATTAATATTCATGAGCCGCTCATGAATACGAATGAGCGTAACGTCTTGGAAGAGACGGCGACAGCGGCGACAGTCTGACTGCGCCGGCGACACGACGACGACGACGACGACGACGACTACCACCAGACCGTTTCCATCTTCTATTCCAGGCCTTTCCGTCCGACGTGGAAGCGCTGGCAAAGACGCCTGACCACCATCTGGATACAATCTCTCCTCCTCCTCCTTCTCCTCCTTCTTCTCCATCAATCTGCGGCGGTAGCACTAGCGACGACGACGTCTCTGAAAGGACGAGAACATTTCTTCCCTTCTTGGGTCTTGAAACATGGTCGGAGGTAAGCGAGTTGGGGGGAAGCGGAGGAGAATCGTAAATCGATAAAGAATAATTTCTGTATCGTCTTCTATAGACAGTGGCGTAACCAGGGGAAGGTTGGGGTTAGACTCCCCCTTGGCTGCCCGAAATGAAATATTTTTAATGAGTTTCTATGCATTTTTAATTTTATGACGCGACTTTGGTGGTCAAAACCCTCTTGGAAAAATTTTTACGGTTTAAGAGGCGAGGTCCTTTTTTGCGTATCCGGAAAAAAACTAGAGGTTACTGCGTTTTTTGCTTGTTAAGATTTTTCAGAAGTTGGTCACGGTCAAAACCAAAAACCAAGCCCCCTTCCGGAAATCCTGGCTGCGCCACTGGTAGTAGCTAACGATACACGGGGAGAGGGCCGCTCCATTTGGGCAAATTTTCAGAAACGTGGCGCCTTTTTCGAAAATTTCAATTCAACAAATTAAAAATTAAAACTGGCATAATTGAAAAACGTCTCCATTGCATTGGCCTACGTGGGGAGTCCAGGGGTGGTCCTCTATTAGGGCGGGACGACCTTTTTGCTCGCCACAACTTTATGCCCTCTCTTGTAAAGAAAAAAAATTGATGTGACCCCTATTCCGAAATCCTGGCTACGCCACTGCCTCTACGATTCTATTTTAGAAGGCTGGATCAAGAAACCACTATTTTCAGGAATTGACCTCTAAGGGAAGGGAAAACTTATTTCTGCCACAGAAATAACATGGGGAATTTGGTGCATTTTTTCTTGACGAAATTTATGGGGGAATGGCCGCTGGCGTCAATCGACGGGGTTCCACTTAAAAATATGACCTCAAAATATTTGTTTGGGATAAAAAAATACGGCCCGGATATATCCCAAGCGAATACGTTTGTACATTAAGCCGGAAATCCTTGCCGTTCAACCAATCAGCTTCCAGGTTAGTGGGTCATCGCGCGATTGGCTGCGTTTTCTTGCGTCAACTCGAATTGTTGTGCGACATAAAAATGTGCTCGTAAAATATTTATAACTTCCAATAACATCATCCACGGCCTCATGACCCCCAACATTTCTACCCTGCGACACTTCTTTCCGATCGAAATCGCAGCTTTTAAAACGCACATCAACACCCGATTTGCAACAATCCTGTCGTCCGCCATCTTTAAAATAGGCGTGACTACTTTTTATCGTACGATCCATCGCATCATTAGCGTCGCCACTGGGGGGGGCAAATGGGGGCATCTGCCCCCTCCCCCAACCTGACCCCAGACCGCCTATCAGATTCGCGCAAACCCGATGAGAAAGTTTTTTTTGTGGGGTGTGGGGTGAGGTGGGGTAAGGAATCTGACACACCAGCCTCCTTTTGCCCCCCCCCCAACCCAAAATTCCTGGCGACGCCACTGCATCGCATACTGTCCGAGGACAATGTAATGGACTCGAACGGGGTTATATCCCGGTAACATATCCCCCAATGCAGCGGCACCAACAGAAATTTTTCCAGGGGAGGGCAAGACACATTGGTCACGGTTAATATAGTTTTCAAGATATTCACTTATTACGCAGTTCCTATAGTTAAAGTCAAGTTTCTCAATTTCACTTTGTGTATCTGTATGGTGGTTTTAGTGTGAAAATATTAGTTAAAGGCAAATATAGTTAGTTGCAAAAGTATATATGCATTTTCCAGGGGAGGCAACTGCCCCCTCTTGCCCCACTGTGTGGGCGCCCAAGCCGCCCATGCCCTAAAGGGCTATGGTTATATGCCCTAATGAGCTATGGTTATAGCGTGCCTTGCATTTCCTTTCTAGTACATTATCTCTGCGGTAACATTCAGAAAATATCCGCAAACAGTCGAAAACCCGCAAATTTGTCGTGTGACTTCTGTGCACAACTAACCATACATTAGACTAAAAATACTATTAGTAGACTTCGAAGCCGTCATCCCTGCGCGCCTGATTAGAGACCTATACTCTTGTCACTCTAGATCTCTGCATCATTTGTCTGTCATTACGGGTGACTACAGCCTAGGCATTGGTTCACGTCATAACTGCCAACTGGTACACCAATATTCGCTGCATGAAATAGGGCTTAAATCAATTTTTTCTGTCTAAAAGGACAGTTTGGCAGGACCGCAGTTGACGTCAATTACTGATTTCCTAATAAATAGCCGGAGAAAAACCGTACTAATGACATCAGTAATGATAAATCGAATTCCATAATAACTCAATTAGTTATAACCGAAGACTGCTATTAATGATGACGGCGTGCCAGGTAAAAATAAAAATGGGGCTTTGCAGTTTAATATTTATTCTTTTTTTTTTGATGTCGGGAACTAAATTTTTTCTAGGAAGCACATTAAAATATCGTTGCAAGCACATGACTGTTGTATGTGCTATTATTATTATTATTATTATTATTATTATTATTATTTATTATTATTATTATTATTATTATTATTATTATTATTATTATTATTATTATTATTATTATTATTATTATTATTATTTATTTATTATTATTATTATTATTATTATTATTAATTGCAATTATTATTTATTATTATTACGACATATTATTATTATTATTGCTGCTGCTGCTGCTACTACTACTACTGCTGCTGCTGCTACTACTACTACTACTACTACTACTACTACTACTACTACTACCACTACTACTACTACCACTGTAACCACTGTAACTACTACTACCACTGTAACTACTACTACTACCACTGTAACTGCCACTGTAACTACCACTGTAACTACTACTGTAACTACCACCACTAACCACCACCACCACTACCACCACCACTACTACCACTACTGCTACTACCACTACTACTACTACCACTACTACTACTACTACTACTACTACTACTACTACTACTACTACTACTACTAAAAGTTAAGATTTATGTGGTAACTTATCCGGTTGCATGAACACAATACATTGTTAGTTAACTATAATGTCATTCGTGTCTGGCGTTGGTTTAATGTGGTGTAGTCTTATACCTGTAGGCTTTGAATATATAAAGTTGTAATCAAACTTAGGCAGCGTGCGGAGTGGGGGGGGGGGGAGGGGAGAAGGCACTAGGACACCATGGCTACACACGACTCACGTGACTCATTTACGGTTCATCTGCTTTTTTTGCCTTCTTCCCGTGACTCACCGAACGTGGGGACTCCTGCAGCAGCGAGCACGCGCGGCACCTTTGTTACAGTCACT
>CM030853.1:3119928-3132428 GCA_018105865.1 Metaphire vulgaris
AGAGCTTGAAAAGGAGAAACCAGAGAACCGTCATAGAGAGGGGAGAGGCAGAGAAAGAGACAGAGACAGAGACAGACAGATAGAATTACAGATGAGGTTTTACTTTCTCTCGACTTCCTCCTATTTCTCATGTTTACACTCCTCATGCGTGCCACGTTTCCTTCTACTCTCCTCCCTCCTCTTCCCCTCCCCCACACCGTGCACTGTTTTCCTTGTGCCAAAATGTGTTCTTCCCAGCTCCCCTCCCCCATCTTCGCATATATTTCCATATTCTTGCTTCCGGTTCTCTTGTGCTTACGTCATTTCTTTTTATAGTAACTTCTCGCAGTTGCTGAATAAGAAGAACGACGAGACACAATTGATTTAACCCCTTAACTGGGAATCCCGTATATATATATATATATATCCGTCCATTTTACAGTGAGTTACAGTTAAATACACGGTTAAGGGGTTAATTAATTAATTGAGACATACAAAATGCTAACAAAGTGGAAATGCCAAGAAAAGGAAACAATGAAGCAGTATAATGGAACCAGAGGACACAACAAGAAACTGTTTGAGAAACGGGTTGGGAAATACAAAAGCAGCATTTTTAGTGCGAGAGTGGTGGACAGGTGGAATGAATCTGGACGAGAAGATAGTAATGGCTACACTGTACTAGTGTAAACGATTTCAAAATAAAGCTTAGTATTATAAGATACTAGATTGGATGGGGAAAACGCAGTGGTTGTCACACAGGGCAGAACCTCCCGAACCACTTTAAACCTTGTCACATGACATTATTACACTATACTAAGTTAATAGTAATGCATTCACAAACGGGCACGTGACTTGAGAATGACCGAAGACCAATTGACAGAGATTGACTGGTCTTGCTAACTGGTTGACTGGCGCAATTTTACTGGCTTCAGGGCATATCTGTTAACCGATTTTTCCTTTGCGACTGTATAGGCTTTCTTTCTTTCGCGTCTCTCGACTGATTTTGCCACCAAGATCAATGACTCATTTAATCCAAACTGCACTGAATATTTAAAAAATCCAGTGCACATTTCTCACTGATCCACGCACTGAATCAATCAATCAATCAGAGAGAGAGAGAGAGAGAGAGAGAGAGAGAGAGAGAGAGAGAGAGAGATCAAATTGTCGTCGAATCGAGTTGTCAGATGAATCGGACGTCGTTTCCATGGTAACAGGTGCGGCTTTCAGGGCGTCAGCAGCGCAGCCATGGCAATCGTAACAATGACAACCGCGGGTGTTGGGGGCGTGCATGCTCTACTACATGTATATAGCTGGATACGTATTTTTCTTATTTGTAACCCGTGAACGACTTAGCCGCATCATCTGATCAAGATCTCGCTCGAGGCGCCACCTGCGAACGTTATTTGTTCGCCTGCATGATTCACTGTTTTTGGCATTGAATAGGGGTGGGGGTGGGGTGGGTGTGGGTGGGTGGGGTGGGTGGGGGGGGGAGGCAGGGCGTCTGCTAAAAGCCTAGTAGTAATTGAAGTTCTCGCCATTATCATCATCATCATCAGCAGCAGCAGCAGCAGCTGCAGCATCACGACGAAACCTGAGTCACTCGTGCTTTCGTAGAGGAGGAGGAGGAGGAGGAGGAGGAGAAGAAGGAGAAGGGGGAGGAGGTAGTCTTTGTCTTTCCGGGAATGAATGACGTGGTGTGACCTGACTGACGATCGTACGTCACGAAAGCGCCACAGCGCCGCCACCGCCTAGCGTCCGCTAACGAAACTAATTCTACAGTAACCGCACCCAACCTCACCTTCCGCCTCCCCCCCACCGCGCCCGACCCTTAGAACACGGCCATTCTTCAGAAGATCCGTCCTCTTGTAAACAGAAGATGGATAATATCGCTTCCATGCAAATGAAATTTGGAATCTGATATTAATTAAATCGCACAATTAATAATAACACGAAAAAACAACTTTTTATTTTATTTTAATGCTTTGTTCCGCCTGCGTCTGTACCTGCGTCGCCAAGTCACGTGTCGTCCGTTGATATAGCGCACAACATTGTTGTCGCCAATAGTGATGAAATTTATTATATTAAATACACGAAACCAGCACCGTGACTAACTTACGTTGATCTAGTGCTCTGCGCATTTACTGCATATACTGGGTGGCGCAAAAAACCGGACTATATTAAATGCAAACCTAAATGTGACTAGTCGGGTTTTTTTGGCGCCACCCTGTAAAATTCAACCGGTGGTATCAATGGTGTGTTATACCTAAATTTGTCTTTCGCGACAAAGTGTTCATAAAATGAATACCGCCACGGATTCACTTAAACAAGACAATCCTGGTCGTTCTGTTTGTCACTCATAGCTGTCACAATTCTTTTGGTCTCGCGAAAGTGAAGTTTTTTTTTGATACGTGAGATAATAATATTCACTGCTGTTCAGAGCTGTTTACGTTGGGTCTACAAAACTCTACGTGGACTGGACCGATTTCTATTAGCGTTAGGGATCTCAATTAGACAAGTAGCCATACTGTACAATGCCTTCGGGCGATTTTGAAGATTCGTTAGGGCACGTGATCGGTTATATTTAAACTGCCTGTGAAAATTTGACGCGAATTTATAACCAGTGAAATATTAATTAACGAAATGAAACTAAAAGCTAGAATAATTTAAATTTTACTGACTAAAACTAAAACTGTAATCATTTGCAAAACGATCTAAGATCCAACTATTATTATTATTATTATTATTATTATTATTATTATTATTATTATTATTATTATTATTATTATTATTATTATTATTATTATTATTATTATTATTATTATTATTATTATTACAACGTTGAAGGCGTCCAATCGCTTTGCAAATTGTAGCGTGCGTTACTTTCGCAAACAATGGAGTCGATAGTCGCCGTCAAAATCTGCCCTCTGTCGGCGACCGTAGAGAAAAAGGCCGCTTGCCGTCCGTGCTCGGCCCTCGGTCCAAGACAATCGACCTTTTACGGTCGACTGACAGTCGGAATAAAAGCTGGCTGCGTAATGGTAATGCAGGCGGCAGCGTTTGCAACGTCCGTTGCTTTGCTGTTTGGGGGCTTTTGATAAGGGCCTAATGCGGCCGTTCGATAGGCTCGTCTCTCAACAAAAAACAGTCTGCGCAGACACACACGCGCCGTGCAAGCACAGCACAAAGTCGATGCGTCCATTATTCTCATTGTGACGACCATCTGTCAAAGTCGTTCGACTTGATTTCGTAAACAGCATTGGCGTCGAATAATTCATTGTAATCGTGTCGTCTGCACACGATAATTATTAGGCGGCTGCCTCCTTTCCAGCGTTCCGTTTACTTTGCAGTTGAGACGGAAGGAGAGGTTGGCTGTCTGGCTGGCTGGCTGGCTGGCTGGCTGCTGCTGATGCTGATTATGTCGGCGGATCTGAGCAGAGACTTGAAGCAGATTAGCGTGTGTGTGTGTGTGTGTGTGTGTGTGTGTGTGTGTGTGTGTCTAAAAGACAAACACCATTAACATGTCCACCAGTGTTTATTCTAACCACCTTGACATTGGGGGTTGGGGTTGAAATGTTTGGGGGGGGACAAGATTTGTCTCTCCACGCTTCTTTTTTTTTTTGGGGGGGAATTTCCATCCTCCAAGCCAACATATACAAATTTGGGGGATTTTAAAACTTGGGGAGGGGGAATCCCCCCCAAACAGGCCTAGAATAAACACTGATGTCCACGAGTGGGACACAGAGGAACGGGCCTTGACTGGGGGTGAGGTTTGTGCAAAACCGATGAGAAAATTCTATCAATTGGGGGAATAGAGGTGGGGGGTGGGGAGTAGGCTGTTTGCCACACTTCAGTACTTCAACAGATGCCTTTTACGCGACAAAAGGCGTACCAACTGCGGCACCACATAATAAGTACCGTGTAATTCTGTACGGCAGTACCGCGAAGAAAATCCAGTATACTCTACGTACGAGGCAGGGGGCGTAGCCAGGAATTTGATTTGGGAGGGTAACATGTTTGGAGGGGTTATAAACCTTAACTATAAACCGTATAAACTACATGTAACCACATATAAATCACATTAAAAAACTTTAAGGTAGACTGATTTTGGGAGGGTATATATATATATATATACCGATATACCCCCGTCGCTACGCCCCTGGTACGAGGAGGGGAGTACAGTCGAGTACAGTCTTGTACTTTCCTCGATGTATTATATTGGATGGCGTGTTGTTTTTTTTTGGGGGGGGAGGGCTGTCAAGAGCACAGCCCGAATGCATGAGGAGAGTTTTTCGTCGTATACGGCGTTACGCAATTTCTGTCAACGTCGCACTAAATCAACTTCACTTCTAATTTAGGTTGGGGAGTGGGGAGGGAAGGGGGAGAGGACTGTCCCCCCGACCACTCCCCGAATTCATCCCCGTCGCCGACCGGTCCTTTCCTACCGGAACCACGCTCGCGATCCATACATACATCTTCGCATATCGAATCAAATCCTTCGTCCGTCGATGCCTACCACCAGTGGACTGCGGTGTTTTTTGATCATTGCGTTCTGGTCGGTCGGTCGGTCGGTCGGTCGGACGGCGGTCGGCCGAACAAAGGGTCGGGTCTGCTTTGCGGTCGGCCCTTCGATCGATCATCCTGCTCCTAACGGCGGCGCGACCGCGGCCGGTGTCTCGTGGCGAGATGATCGGCCACGAAATGAATTAGAAAATCTTGCGTTCTTTTCTTTGATCGTCGGACTCCAACCGCTGCTGGTGCAAACTCGACGTTCGGTGTGTGTTGGTCTTAATAAGACTCGCCCGATGTCCAAAGCCACAAGAAAGGTCCGCGGTATGTGTGTGTGTGTGGTTGCTGGTCGCGCTTAATCAAATCGAAATTTAAGATCTACTGGCAGTGGCGTAGCCAGGGTTCCGGTGTAGCGTATTATAATAACTCCCATATAATAATAACTCCATATATATATATATATATATATATATATATATATATATATTTATGAAAAAAATGCAAAATTAAAAATTGAGAAACAATCACTTGCGAAAGAGTAAACATTTTGGAACATTGATTATAGTCGAGATACGCATTTTTCTTCTGAGGAGTTATTATTATATAGAAATGTAATAATGACTGGGGAGTTATTATTATATGGGAGCGTACCAAGTATGGCACACAATAAGTACCTTGTAGTTCTATACTGCCGATTATGATATACAAGCATATGTTTAATACATTGAACCGATACATTCTAAGACAAAATTGGACTAATATTGGCCTAAATATAATAACTAAGCTGCCCTTATATTAGGCCTACGTGTTATGCTTGCTGCAAAAATAGACCACAGGGAGGGATTCCTTCTAGATACAGTACGCACACGAAATATAATGGTATATTGTCTAGGGCTCGTCACTTTTGGGACTTGACGTTCTAGACCTTCGCGCCCGTTTTCGCTGTGTCAAAAATCTTCCAGCGTTCACCAAAGCCTCTTTCTAATATTTCTTTAGTACTGCCACACGATGGAGCGTTATAAATACTAATAAAGCTATAGGAGCAACACGCTTCTTCAGGAAACCAATTTCTTTTATACGCGTTGCCGTCGAGTTAACGACCCCGAAGGTGGTACAGCAATTTGAGGATCGCGCGGGTGACAGGGAATGCGAAAATAGATGCCTACGTTCGGATGGGCGAGTTGGGCGGAAGTTCATAAAACCCTCTCTCCCACTCTGTCTGTCTCTCTGGCTGTATCTTTCTCTCTATCCCTGTATCAGAATCTCCCTCTCTCTCTCTCTCTCTCTCTCTCTCTCTCTCTCTCTCTCTCTCTCTCTCTCTCTCTGTTTCTGTATCTGTATTTCTCTATCAGCCTCTCTCACTTTATCCTGTAACTCACTCTGTCTGTCTGTCTCTATCTCTCTGTATCTGTATCTGTATCTCTGTCTATCTGCTTACCTGTCTCTTTCTCTGTATCTCTCCCTCTCTCTCCCCCTCTCCCCTCCCCTCTCTCGTATGCTTATTAGAATGGAGGCGGTGGTCTGACCGGCGCAGTGCTCTTGTTCCCCGTTCACTAGTTCTTTATAATGGGACTGTTAGGATGAAGGCGAGACTCCCATTCCCAAACTTAAAATCCCCCAAATCCCAGCACTAAATTTTTTGCATTGAACCATGCCTCTTCCCCACCAGCCAAGTAAATTCCCACCTCCCCCAAAGGCCTGGAGTCTGGATAAAACACTGCTGCCCCCACCACGGTGACATGACGCTCTTGGTTTTTTTAAACTTAAAGCAGCGGTCTCTTATATTGCGTTCAAGCTTTGGAAAGTGAATTCTTCTCTCTCTCTCTCTCTCTCTCTCTCTCTCTCTCTCTCTCTTCCACCCTCTCTCCTCTCTCTCTGCGTCTGATAGGGTCGTCGAGATTTGAAGGGCCGGGGGGTTAAGAAAGTGGTCAAACATACAAACTTAGCTGTTCTTATCGTGCAGTTCAGCAGCTCATCGTCATCATCATCATCATCATCATCGTCGTCATCATCATCATCATCATCATCTTCAGCGCTGTTCCCGTATCGATTTGTCTATATACCGAGTGATGATGGGGAAGGAGAGAAAGGAGTTTTTGCTACCACACCCTTCCCAGGCGACTTATTCTGTTAGCCAAAAAGTTCGGTTGCTGGCCCCGCCCTACCCCCTCTGCCCCTTTCCCGCAGGTTATAGAAAATTTTGGAAACAGCGAACATAGCGCGCCAGAAAAACGAAGTCCAAAAACGAATAGCGGAATGCTTTATCATTCGTTGTTTCATTGTCTAGCATTTAAAAAAATCGACCGATTCACATGGAAACAATTTCACACCAGGAGCACACAAACAGGCGCTCACACACAAGCATGCAAACACATGTACACATGCAGGCACACGCACTCTGCCTGTATGTCTTTGGGGTCTCGACGGTGCCTGAAAACCTATCCTACATATATAGGCCTATATTCCCCGATTTGGATCGCACCGCCTCTTCCACCGTAGAAGGTCCCAAGTCGATCCATCCGCGTCCATTTATCTAGCGCCAGCGGGATGTGACGCTCGTCCCAAGCGGTCCGCCTACTCGACGTCGCTACGCTAAATGCATATCGCTACCCCCTACCCTACCCTCCCCCCTCGACCCCAACACCCTCCCCGGAGTGTAGGCGGGGGCGCTAGGGTGGTGGGGGAATGGGGTTGTGGTGGTGTTGGTGGTGTGGTGGTGGTGGTGGTGGGGGCTCCTCGAGGAGTCCCGGCGCATATGGTATTGATTTGATTATCTGCCCGACCGTTTTCGATTTATGATGATGCTGCTGCTGCTGCTGCTGCTGCTGCTGGTGTATACGGTCAGCGTGTTTCGTGGTGTCGTTGCAGGCTGTGCGTTCGTAAAATACTCCAGTCACATGGACGCTCAGGCGGCGATAAGTTCACTTCACGGCAGCCAAACGATGCCCGTAAGTTCTCTCTCTCTCTCTCTATTTTTTCCTATTTCCTATGCGATTGTCTATATTTGGTATAACTGAATTTTGTGTGTTTTCGTAATTATTTTACTGTGCATCTCGTTGTTTTGAATATTGTACGAGCACATAATGCTTCCGTTTACTTGCGCCTGACATTATAAGATCGGAATTGTAGTATAGCGGAAAGCATTTGTCTGAATGAAATCGCGTAGGAAGAACGGCCTAGCTCCCGCAGTCATTGTTGACGGGCTAACAGCTAGTTAATAATAATAATAATAATAATAATAATAATAATAATAATAATAATAATAACGATGAATAAATATTTGGCGTAAAAGCGATTTTCCTGGCTGAAATTGTGCTGTTTAGCGTCTGACGGACTTTTCACTTGGGATATTTTATATATTTTATTTATATTTTATATTTCGAAAAATTGGTTACTGTCTTTATATCCCGTGGAAGAAGAAAAAATCTACGAAACTCAAGCATTTCACTTCATCTGAGACGGAATGATGTTCTGTCTAAATGACTGCTATGGCGGGTGCTGAATTTTTAGAACACGCTGTATAGTTTCTTAGTCTTCTTTTGTAAGTTTCCATATGGTCAAATTATTCGGAATATGAGAAGCACGTGATGCGTTCTACAATCTACACTATCTACAGTGTAGAACTTGTACACAATGGTAGAGATCAATAACGCACAAAATTAACGTGAACAAGATAGGGTCAATGCAAATTTTATCCAACAGTATGGGAAACGGTAAATATATGCGTATATATATATATATATATATATATATATATATATATATATATCAGACATCAGCAAAAATTATTTTTTTCAGCCAGCATCGAGAGAAATGGCTACAAAGTCGATCGCGAGATGAACCGTGCCTTAAGATAACCTGGTTCTTGTACCACGAGTTTTAATAGACTAAGTTGTATCACAGGTTTATACACCACAAAAACATTAGAAAATTGATACTCTTTTTGACATTGGACTGTGTAAGAGCACTATTCCTACAGTAGGCTATAGATATGCAAAAATTCAGAAGAATGTTAAACGTATTCTATCCACATTTTCTTGTGTCCCCATCTTCATTGCATCAAACCGTACTAGAATAGTCAATATATTCTGCCTCAATTTTACTCGAGAGCGTTCGAAATGCCACGAAAAATGGTCAACTATTTCAATAGACATTATAAAGTCTTTCAGAAATCTATTCTCTCTCAAATGTCTACAAAGTCGATCGAGAGATAAGAGGGGTCTTAAGATAGCCTGTGTTCCCTACAGACAATTTATCTAGTGCCTATGCTGCACTGCATTGCGACAACGTACAAGACGCGGTTGTTTGAAAATTATTTCTGGACCTAACTCTTCCACAAAACTCGATCCGGTTTACAAATAAAGGCAACTTCGCATTTTCCGACGAAAGAATGGGATTTCTCCTCGGATCTGTCGCCGGATATTTGAGACTGGGGAGAATGTTTGACGGCCACAAACATCTTTCCAAAAGCTGTCTTCTTGCTCGACGGCTCAACCGCCGGGGTTTCTGTAAATTGAAAAAGAAAACTCTGGAGTCTCTTGAACTGCCCGGTAGAAAGAAACATCGACCCCCCGCCCCATTTCCTGATTATTTCGCTTCCAAAGAAGTGCGTCATGCCGGGGCCCGGGCAGGACGGCCGGACGGACGGCGATTCGCCGACGGTCCTCCCACGGGCCGGTCATTATATTCTTTGGCTGAGCCGGGGATTTAGATGTTGCGTTATAAACGTGCATAATGCGCCGGCGGCCGTCGTGCATTTGCGCGTCCCGCGTATTGGCCCCTCTACTGTTGGTCGTTTCGGCCGTCGGTGGCGTGAGGGGGCCGACCGGCCGGCCGGCCGGCGACCGGCGGCCAGCGTTGGTTGCTTGGCCCCGGCGTATGTGTCACTGCATGGCCGCGTGCCGTGAATAAAAAAGACCCATAGAAGCGGCTTGGAGTTGAGACGACGACGACGACGACGGCGATGATGATGATGATGATGATGATGATGAAATGACTGCGTTATCCAGCAGAACCGCACTCCATCCAGTATTCATTATGGCGCATGCGCACCAAGCAGCTGGATCTTTTCGAGGAAACCAGATACTGGACGCCCGGGTGAGGAAGGGAAGGAAGGAGGAAGGAAAGGAGGGAGGGAAAGAGGGAGGGAGGGAGAAAAGGCGTCATCGTCGGCCGCGCTCCACTACCGTCCTTACTACCCCCCTTCCACCCCCATCCTCGTGCACTCGCCCTTATCCAGTCTCATGCATCGTGTGCCGCTGAGTGGAATGGGATTTTGGATGGATCCCCTTACTAGACTGGATGCGATTAGTTTCGGTCTTCTGGATTATCAGATGATGATGATGAAGCCAAGCGTTATGATGAACATGGTCTTCCATGATTGCACGCAGAGATATTTTTACACTACCTAACATCCCTCCAACACCCCTCCCCCCAATTTGAGGTCGATCCCCTCGCAAAAATTTCCTAATGTAACAATGGCTAACAATGGTATGTACCCTAAATAGCCCCTCGAAAACCCACCCACTTAGAGAAGTAACACCCCCAACTTTATCGATCTGATGACCTTTTTTTGCTTGTCAGAATTTTTTGAGACTTTATAAGGTTTTTGAGATTTTGTGCCTGTCAGACTTTTTGTGGGATGACATTTTTCACACTTATTCGGCAAAGACCCCAAATTTTACCGACACCCCAAATTCACAATCCTAGAAATAACTCTGATTAGACGAAAGCCAGCGTCGTCATCATCGTCATCATCATCATCATCATCATCATCATCATCATCGTCGTCGTCATCATCATGATTACGGTGTAGTGATACTGTGAGCGAGCAATGTCATTTCCATTCGCAATAGCTTCACAGAAAACAGACATGTATTAAACTTATTTGTAAATACCAACTTATAAAACCTAGTTTTTTTGAAGTCACGTTTTCCAGCTCTGGTCCGATCCTCTATACAAAAAAACATCGCGAAAAGTGAAAGGCAGGGTTATTTCTAGGATTATCAATTTGGGGGGGGGTGTCGATATATTCCGGGGGTCGGTCCCTGCTGAAAAAGTCTGACAAGCAGAAAAAAGGTCATCCTTGGCTCAGATTGGAGGGGGTTGTTGGGGTTTCGGTCTCAAATTAGGGGTTGGGAGGTGTTAGTGGGGTGCAAAAATATCCCTGGTGGCTGGCGAGGCGGCTTGAACTTTGAAGCTTTAGTCTTGTCGATGTGCCGTGCATATTCCAGGGCGCCTCTTCCAGTCTGGTGGTAAAGTTCGCCGATACGGAAAACGAACGTCAGCTGAGGCGCATCCAGCAGATGACGGCCCCGGTCGGCATCCTCAGTCCGCTCGCCCTGGCGCCGGCCTACGGAGCCTTTACGCAGCTACCCTGCAGCTCGTCGTTTGTCCCGGTAAAAACGTCGTCTATACATGTACAGTTACTCTTCTAGCATATTGCTTCTGCGTAATCAAACGTAGAACCGACCGCTGTTTGCTTGACGGCGTTTAATATGTGTGCTTGAATACGCTAAATATAGTATTGCCAGTGGCGGCTCTAGGATTTGGCAAGTGGGGGGGGGCGTTGGGGTGGCAAATTCTAATCATGGGGGCAACCATTTGTTGTTTAATGTATGTAGCATTAAGTATAGGGTCCCAACTGGGGGGGGGGGGTCACTGGGGGTGCCAGACACTCAATAGGGGGCACGGGCCCCCCTGACCCCGCCCCGGTGGAGCCGCCACTGACTGTATTGCAACTACTGAAATGTTTTTGTAGCAGTTGGGGGTACCGCCACAGCATCCTTCCGCATCTCTTCTGGCCGCCGCAAACGGTGCGTTTATCAGTCCACTGACCGCTCTTCCAGCCAACCATTTGCCTCAAAGCACTCCCGCCGCTCCTCTGGTCCTCCAGAACGGCTATACGACACACGCACCGTCTGCGGTAAACCCTAATCCAGGTACGCAGAATTTCGATGATGTACCTGATGTAACATGTTATACAGCTATCATCTTATCAATATAGACAGTTCTATGCATCTGGTGATCTGACAGTGAGGCATATGACATTTTTGGTTCGTAAGTGTTAGTCAACAGAGATGGTATAATGGGTCATTCGAGATGTGTCCTTTTCTAACCAATAATACCACAACGTCAGAAGCCTTGAAAGTTGCAAGTAGGCTTGGAAATTTATGTGCCTGCAATCATCGATACACTGCCTGTTTTAAAATGATTAGTGTATTTTATCAAATTTTGGTTGACAATAAGACCGCAGAGTCGCGGCACGTTACAAAACCGCTGAAGTGTGGAGCGCACAGTTCGAAAAGTTTGGGAAACCCTGCAGGGAGTATCCAGGAATTTGATTTGGGAGGGTAGACATATTTTGGGTGGGTATAAATCTTAACTAAAAAACACACACAAACCATATAAACCACACATAACCACATGTAAATCACATAAAAAACTTTAAGGTAGACTGATTTTTTTTTTTGGGGGGTATATACCGATATACCAATACCCCCCGTCGCTACGCCCCGGAAAACCTGGCCTATAGTATACTAGGGTTTTAATTTCAAGATGCATCTCCTTGTAATTGATATATCGATGCGTTCTCGTGCTGTTGCTACCCAGTGGCGGCTCTAGGATTTGGCAAGTGGGGCCAACCATTTGTTGTTTAATGTATGTAGCATTAACCATTTGGGTCCCAACTGGGGGCACTGGTATAGGGTCCTCACTGGGGGCCCGTGCCCCCCTGGTCCCCCCGGTGGAGCCGCCACTGTTGCCACCACACGGGGTCTGTTGGCGTTACAGTTAACGGAAACATAGGCTGCGTTCCTTCTGCTGTTCTGTCGCCATCGGCAGCGATGACCGCCATACCCGTCCATCCTTCGAGCGGTCAGCAATCGTTAATTGAACACGGCGTCATGTCCCAGTACACGAGTAAGACGACGAATTATCGCTCTGGCGTGGCAACGGGAAGGCCAAGGTCACCCATTCTGGTTGGGATCTGGGTCTGGTTGGAATTGGCAAAACTG
>CM030853.1:3137428-3152428 GCA_018105865.1 Metaphire vulgaris
AAACTGTTAAGCCATGTCAAAACTAATGTTGTATATCAATCGAATATCAAATTATTATTATTATTATTTTATTGCACAACAGATACTAGTATTTTTTGCTGATACGATAAAATACCACGTAACAACCAAACATTTTTTAAAAATTGACAAATATGTAATAATAATAAAAAACAATACTAAGGATAAGTCATTGGACAAAATGCCAAAACTTTTACCCCAAAAAAAAAAAAATCCGACAGGAAAATAGCCCAAGCTCCTCCGTCATTTTTGACGGGCAAAGAGCTAGTAATAACAATGACGTATGGTAAAATAATTCCTATTGTGCCGCTCAACAGGAGAAAAACCAAACGTTACGGGAGTCCGTGTGAAAGCGAACGGCTAAACAAAGACGTTTCCACGAAGGCGCAGATTTGACGTTGACAATTCGAAGGTTGGCGGCCCAGGCAGTTGTATGTATTCTGATTTGAAATTATGTGCTTAGTTTTGCGAACATATCTGCTACACGAGGATATATTTAGAGATAATCTTGTGCCTCATCAGCGAATCGATCCAGTTAATTTGATTTTATTAATTTTTTCGCACTTGATAATATTATATTTGCATGAAAATTCACTAGGCCTATATATATATATATATATATATATATATATATATATATATATATATATATAAAGATTTAAAGATTTCGTCTACTTAACTTCAGCTAATGTTGCTTTAATTTTCTAATTAATTAATGCTTTCATACTGTAATGATGTGGTTCTTGAGGTGTTTTGTGGAATGAGTGTCCTATTTGAGTCGGTGCCTTTCAGGCGTAAGTGGACAAGTTGTCAGAAAAGAAAAATTGCGAGGCATCATGGAATAATTTTTAATAAAAAATATTCTATGCAAAGTTAAACTTTTTTTAGTTCTATGAATAAGAATCTTGAGACCGTAGAATCTTTTGTCACTGATGAAGTTCTAGTCGACGCAGTGGCGGCTCTAGGATTTGGCAAGTGGGGGGGGGGCCGTTGGGGTGGCAACTTCTAATCATGGGGGCCAACCATTTGTTGTTTAATGTATGTAGCATTAAATATAGGGTCCCAAATGGGGGTCACTGGGGGGGAAAGACACTCAATAGGGGGCACGGGCACCTCCTGCCCCCCCGGTGGAGCCGCCACTGAGTCGACGGTGTTAATTAAGGCTTTGCAAAACTACCGCCAAGAATTTACAGTCAACAGTAGGCTCACTATAGATCCCTATGTTTTAAATCTTATCAATTCTGATATCGGTGATATAAAAAGGGGATTAAAGGCCAACACAATCATGGTCCTCTGTCTATTTGACTAAGCCTAATATGAAAATGAAGGACTCTTCGAGAAAACTATGATTACAATAGATGTTAAATTTTCGCAGATTTTCATTGCTTTTATTACAATTAATGGTTTGCATTTAAAAATTAAAGTGCATGCAGAAAAAATCTGCTTGGAAATTATAAACCAAAGCCCGAAACTGTAATAGTGCAATATTTTGTGAATTATGATGCAAATATAAATGATAATTGTTTTGGCGTTAATTGTTTATAGTTTCTAATTGTTGGTTGGAAAGTTTTGTGTATTATAACGGAGAAAATAGCGTCTCACATGTTTTTGCTTGCTTATGTCCAGGGGCGTAGCGACGGGGGGTATATCGGTATATACACCCCCAAAATCAGTATATATATAATACAGTCTATATATCATCCATATAATATATAACATATATATTATATATTTGTTTTATGCCCTCAGTACTTATATATTGTTTTATATATTATATATTTTATAATATAATATATAAAACCCCCAAATTTATACCCCCCCCCAATCAAATTCCTGGCTGCGCCTCTGCTTATGTTACCAAATATTACTATTATGTCGTATGGCACGATTGTCCATCCTCATTGATGAGAGTTGAAGGCTAAAATATTACTAACAAATCCTTATATTGCATTAACTGAGTTGTGCCAATGCAAGTTTTGGCTATTACTCGAATTAGCATGCGTTTTTCTAACCATGTTCAGTTTTTTGGAAGCACTTACTAGTTTTACAACAGAATTATGGAATAACGAATTTTTATAGATTATTTTATTTATGTAGTAGGTATCTAATGATCTCGTTTCAAGCAGTAATTGCTGTTTTTATTTGACTGTTGACAAGATATTTCGTTTTTTTGCGGGTTTTGTTGAGCGATTGAGGCGTTTAAGTAGGTCTCTATGGCAACGGTTAATTTAGTCTATGTATTTTTTTTACTTCTGCAAGAAATTTCGTGTTGTGAGCAACGGTTGTATATATATAAATGCACGCGTGAAATGACTATTCATGTTCCTAAGCGATATTTTTCGGTTACATCATTGTCAACGTGCAAAGACAGCCTTCGAAATATCGTTATGTGTTCATTTTCTAGAAATATTTTTGGAATTTCTTACTATTTCCTAAAGAATGGCAGAGTTTTTGTACTATTGCATTAAAGTTTCAGCCCCCTGTGCGCATACGAGGTTGAAAAAAACTCAATAGTTGCTTTTTCTTTCAATAATTAATAATAATAATAATAATAATAATAATATTATTATTATTATTATTATTATTATTATTATTATTAAAAAGTGTTGGTGCATTTGGCGCTTGTCACATATTCAAAGACTGTGCATTAACCGTATCTTTTACGTTGTTTTATTGTCAGCTTATTATTTGGAGCTATTATAATTGAATTCAAATGCAGCGCATCATTGCCATTGCTTTTCACAGCTTTCAGTCAATTAAGAATGTTGTTACTATTATTTCGATGCTTGCTTGCGGTTAGTGCAGTGTTTATTCTAGACCTTCTCTGCGGGTGGGTGGGGGTGGGGTGGAGAATTTCCCCCCAAAGTTAGAAAATTCCCCTCTCAAATTGTGTTGACATTTTGGCAAGTAGTATGGCCTCCCCAATGTCTGCCCCCCAAATGTTAAACTCCCCCAAATGTCTAGGTGGATGGAATAAACACTGGGTTAGTGTGATGTGATCTTCGGTTGACAATTTTTGGCATTTTACTTGAGCGTCTAACATGCACTCGCAGTGCGATCAAAGAAGCTGTTTCCAAATCAATGTAGCAAATCTGTAAATAGTTGTATTTGAATTGAGACATTAGGATTAAAATTTTACTGATAATTACGTTGATGAGGCTATTGCTTATGTTTATAACAATCAATCAGTCAATCAACCAATCAATCAATCATAAAACTTTTATACCCTTTAGATTGCTCCCCCGCCGGTCTGACTGGCCAGGTCAAGCCTTTTCGGCTATGATAGTGGCGCCATAGAAGTTGATTGATTGATTGATTGAGGCTATTATTTGCTATGTAAACTGTACGAAGCCAAGTTTCATGTGCTAATGCTTGCAATGCATTTGACTGTGACATTAAAAACGCTAATATTTACTTATGCGTTATTGCTTATACCATTTGTACATATTTCGCCACTTGGATTTTATGAAGCAGTTGACAACTGTAAATGTCACATAAAGTAAATTATTACCTTTACGTTTCATTTGCATTGCTATATGAAATGTCGTAAACTTTAGAGTCATGATTGGGACCTTTGGACCAGTTATGAGCGCCTAAGAATAAACAGCTACTGTTGTGCTGCTTTCCAAGGCGCTATAGAAATCCACGAGATTTTACTTTACTTGTTACTTACTTACTTATGCAGAGGCCTGTGGGAAAATCAGAGGAATTCATGAGAAATTTGGTATAAGATATTATCCAAGATTTATATTAGAAAGACAGTATGTTCAATTTGATTTAGGCAGAGAATGCTTGAAATTTGACCAAGCAACCTGTCCCCAAAATTATGAAAAACGTAACTTTAAAGAGGAGTTTGTGGTGACAATTTTTTGGCAAAACTGACGTTTGACTCATTTTTTAGTTATTGAACATTCAGATAGTCATTTTTGCGCAAATAATGTGGAGTAGGGTGAATCGACAATTTCTGTTTCTCGCACGGAGCTGCAGTTTTCTGTAATCAAATACAATTTTCAATGCACATGCGGGTTTATGATTTTTTGATTTTTTAAAACATCTTTACTGCGCGACTTTTCCGTTTTTATCAATTGCAGCTATTCAGACAAACGTCTGTAAAATTGTACAACTTCGTATTTTCAAATGTGATTTCCAAAAGAACATTCCATCGGTGTTATTACGGTATTACCGTAGTTTCTAGTCACTTAGAAATCTAGTTATTTTAGGGAAAGTTTAACGTATTATCAATACATTTGAATGAATTTTTGACTGAGTGACCATCATGGTTGTTTGACGAAGTTGTTTGATTTTCTCATTTGTGGAATTCAGTTTGGTTTAGGGCTCATCCATATAGTACGTACGCAAAAAAGCATATTTTCAACACCCTCCCCCGTTTGTACACCGTACATACGCAACATTTCCTAAATCCAACCCTCCCCCTCAGTGCGTATGTACTTTATGGATGGACCCTTAGTCGTAGTCAAAACTGAATGACCTTGTGAAGGTTATGATACGAACTTAAATTATTCAAGCATTATTAATTATTAATTATTTATTATTAATTGCTAAACAGTTTATTTGCTTAAATTTGTTTTTATGTGAAGTTGATTGAAAGCTTTGATCAGTTATTCGAAGTTCTACTTCGGTTTAATTTATTTTTAAAGGTATATTTAAAAATCAAAATTTGGTGTTCTTTCTACTGAAAACACTGACATACTTACTGAAGATTTTTTTGATTGACCAACCAACAAGACACAATCAATCAACAATCATTTGTTTTTTCCGCTATCGACTGGTTTCTTCTCTGCAGCATAAAGAGGCGCTTTAGAAGCTGATGCTTGTTGTATTTCAATCCAATCCAGTCTTCAGTGAGTATGTTAGTGTTTGCAGTAGGCCTAAAACGAGCGACAAATTTTGATTTTTAAATGGTAACTTTAAAGAAAACAGAATTTCAGTTAAGTAATAATATAATTTTTTAATGATATTATTTTTTAAAATTTTGTCAAATGTTGCAATTTCTGCTCTCTCTCTCTCTCTCTCTCTCTCTCTCTCTCTCTCTCTCTCTCTCAGTCGCGAATCTTGTAACTAGAATAATTATTCTGATGTTGATATTACTACGTGTCACGACATTAAATTGCATATTTTTCGCAGGTTTCTGTAGATTTTTATTAATATATCGCAAAAACGCTGGTTGTAGAACGTCGATATCCAATATCCAATGATATTTCAAACTTATTTTGAGATATTTACATTCAGCAGGTCTTGTGTATTGGCGTCCCAGGGGGCCCTGCCCCCAACTATTTTGGCGGGGATCGGTCGTTGAATTTGTGCAAAAACCGTCAGGAATTGTTTTTAAGGGGAGGGGGTAGTATGATCGAAGAGAATAAGCGAAAATTCAAAGTGCCTGACAAGACTGCGTAATTTTGACGTTCTCATCCGAAAATATTGATGCCCCCCCCCATTCCATAATCCTGGCTACGCCACGGCATATCTGACTCGGTTGGAACTCGTCGGGTCTTTAATGGCAGCGACTACCGTGCGGTTACTACTTCCGGTTGGATTTTTTTCGTGTCAAACCCCGATTTTGTAACTTATTTTTGCTCCGTTTTTTTTATTCTCATTTCCCTTCACTGCTTTGAGTTTTATGCTGCTATCGAACACGTAGCCAGCCAATCATGCAGGCGAGTTTTGCTGACTTGAGATATGTTGAATTGTTTCTGTGGTACCTCCTGAAAACAGTTTCTAATTATTTTTAGTGCATTTATATTTTCTTAAATCTGTTCTCATTGATTCATTCCGGCTGAAGCTACACCCCTATGTTTTGTGGTGTAAATACTAAATAATATTGTACATATGTACTGTACATTAATTAATCGCTTACGCCGTGGACTTGTAGCAATTTGTAGCTAAGCTAAGACACGATTTCTGCTTTTGCGCTCGGTTTCTGCTAAACAGAATGAATGCTCTTTGCTTTTGGCCAAATTAGCAGTTGCATTTTTGCATGTATTCGTTGAAAATTTAGTTGCTAAATCAGTTGTTATTTGTGAACATGAAGTAACAATGTCATGCTTTTTCTGTCATTAAGAAGCCCAATTGTCAAACGTTACGTCCAAACAGACTTTATAATCCATCTGTGCAGAAGATGTCCATGTTTGATTGTCCTGTAGAATGGAGATTTAACCCTCCCCAGTGGCTATTCTAGCCACCCAGACATTGGGGAGTTAAAAAAATTTTTTTGGGGGCAGACATTTGGGAGGTCATACTACTTGCAAAAATGTCACAAAAAATTGATGCCATAATTTAAACTACGAAAAAAGACTTCAAAATTATGAATTGACAACATTATAACGGTGAAGAGAGAGAGAGAGAGAGAGAGAGAGAGAGAGAGAGAGAGAGAGAGAGAGAGAGAGAGAGAGGGAGTTTGATAGAAACATACAAAGTAATGCCTGGGAAAGTGGTAAGGTAGAATTGCCATACGATCGGTTCTTTACATTGGCACACTATAGTATAGCATAAGAGGCCAACAATGCAAATTTTTAAAACTTTCAAATAGAGGGTGAGACCAAGAAAAGAAATGTTTAGCGCAAGGGTTGTGGATGAATGGAACATTTTTGACGAGATGGGAGTGACCGTTCGAACAATAAACGGATTCAAATGTTTTCTCGGAAAACTAGGTTATCGAATGCGGAGAGTTACTAAGCTACAGCGGTTTTCACACAGGCTTACTACCAGTGGCGGCTCCACCGGGGGGGCCAGGGGGGGCCCGTGCCCCCCCTATTGAGAGCCTGGCCCCCCCAGTGGCCCCCCCCCCAGTTTGGACCCTATACTTAATGCTACATACATTAAACAACTAATGGTTGGCCCCCCATGATTAGAAGTTGCCCCCCAACGGCCCCCCCACTTGCCAAATCCTAGAGCCGCCACTGCTTACTACTACTACTATTGCTATTACTACTATTACTATTACTACTACTACTACTACTACTACTACTACTACTATTATTATTATTATTATTATTATTACTATTAATAATAATAATTGTAATTATTATGTCGGTTAAAGATTTATTAACCAGCTAATTTAATTTTCTGATCCCCTACTACAGTGTCTGTGCGCAAAAGACCTTCTGGTCTAGGTACGCCTAGGTACGCCTGGGTACGCCTAGTTACTTCCCTGGGAGTACCTTCCAGAAGACGATTGCCATTTTTAAGTCCTTGCTGTTATCATAAAATCTTTTAAGAATTCATTGGGACGAAGGAAAACTGTTAGATTCAGATGCTAACGAGGAATAATTATCGTTCATTCATTCTAAGGCACATGTTTTCCATAGCGACCCCCTACTCTCTTCCCTTGCATGTCGCCGCCAGGTATCACGTGATCGCCTACCATTAGGCAGACCGATCGGTGTGCGTGAATACGCGATGGTCGCTCGTTTCCACGGATCACTGGATCGAACACGGTCGGTCGTGACCGCTCCACTCCGGCGCAGTTCTTCTATCGAATCAGTGAGGCGGGTGACATGTTTGGTATCAGGTGAGATATCGATCTGGTAACCACCAACAATATCAAACATATCTCCCACCAATTTGACGGTGGGTGGGTGGGGGGGCGTGTGGCGTTCGACGAAAGGGCAAATCGCACCCGTTGCACTGCGATCGATTCCGGTGTAGCATCATCATCATCATCATCATCATCATCATCTCGCCGACGTTCTGAAAGACATAGAAATAGCAAAGGTTTCAATATTAATAATATTATTATCGGCGATTAGCTGATAAGAAAGCCGGATAATTCTGCAGGCGAAATGATTGTGTGACGTTCCGTCGTACGGCGCACGAATGATCAATTGAATGATCAGCCTTATTTATGTGCCTTGGACTGATATATATTGATATATATATATATATATATATATATATATATATATATATATATATATATATATATGTTCCGCTTATAATGGACGACGCGCGCACGTATGATACGAAGGGAAGGGGCGAGGCAGTGAGGAGCGGGAATGAGGGAAGAGAAGAGGAGAGATCGGGAGAGGATGTAAGAGGAGGAGGAGGAGGAGGAGGAGGAGGAGAGCGCAGGAGACGATACGAGGATTTTAATCAGAAAAATGCCGACGCACATAAAGAAAGAAATGAAGAATGAGCGAGCAAGTGAGGAAGGAAAGGAGGAGGACGAGGAGGAGGAGGAGGCGCGGAGGAGGAGGAGGGAGGAGGGAAGAGGAGGAGGAGGAAAGTGGTGAAGTCAAAAGCGGGAGGACGGACGAAGAATGAGAATCGAGAGGAAAAGAAGAAGAAGAAGAGGAGGAAGAAGAATCAGAAGAAGAGGAGGAAGAAGAAGAGGAGGAAGAAGAAGAGGAAGAAGAAGAAGAAGAAGAAGAAGAAGAAGAAGAAGAAGAAGAAGAAGAAGCAGGATGCGGAGAAGCGTTGGGCGGAAAGACAGTGCCGTGGCCCTAATCAGGAGCGGGCCGGCCGGGCCGGGCCCCTCCCCCCCGTCTTCTCTCCCCCGTTGGACACGACCGAGTCCCGACCAGCCAGTCGCAGGTGATGCCTAGCTAATTTCTCGGCGTTCGACGACTGAACTAACGCTCAGTCAAATCTAATTGTGTTCGTCTTTCTCCGCTCTTTTTTCCTCTCGTCGCCAGATTCTCTGTCTATTTTCGTGCCTATTGTATTCTCTCTGTGTGTGTGTTTGTGTGTTTGTTTGTTTTTGTGTGTGTGTGCGTTTGTTAATTATTGTTCGACGCGATGTTTAGAATTTCTCCGTTCTGAAAACTCCTTTGTTCCCACTCCTCTCTCCGCGGAACAAAGTTTGAGATATTAGAGAGGTCTAGTTTAGAAAATTCGGGCCCTACAAAGAGTTCTTAGAATAGAATTGCTTCTGGTTTTTGCAAGAGGGAATTCCTGAAGTTACTGTAAAAGGACCAAAATTTAGCTAAGCAATTATTGACTAGCTTAATGTAATTAATTAACCCCTTAACTGGGGATCCCGGATATATCCGTTCATTTTAAACTGAGTTACAGTTAAATACCCAGTCAAGGGGTTATTAATTAATTAATTAACCATTGTAGATTTTGAATTGCTTTCCAATTGAGACAGAGATTAGAGGCGTAGGTCATTGCAGAATTTGTAGGGTAAGAGGGAAACACCTCTTCACTGCTTACTGACCCCCACTCGACCCCCAGCCCACTGGTCCGCTTTATACACAGCAAGGGGAAGTTTAATGCTGTCATTAACTTATTTAACTGACTTATGTAGCGCAAAAACCATAAAAATTATTTTCCCACTGGTTTGATTCTTCCTCCACTGGCACGATTCACAAATACCACTCTCGTAGGTACAGAAACAGAGCTATAGAAATGGATATATATACATATACATATACAATTATATATATAATATATATATACATACATGTATATGGGCGGGAAGTTAGCAGAGTGCTAACAACACTGAACGATGGAGCAGAAGGTCGTGGGTTCGATCCTCGCAAGAGCCCTAAGGTCGACTCAGCCTTCATTCGCTGGTAACTGAGTAGCAGCTGTGGCTGCGAAGGTAAAACGCGGGTCTAGAGAAAGCAATGACAAACTACTCTAGATTAATGGCTTTAGCCACCTGCGTCGCTGCTTGCCTGACACCGGAGGAGATCAGCGCCGGGCCCGAAGCTCGAAATCGAGTATGGGTGAACCTTTAACTTTTTCATATACAGGATATACACATATTCTGTATATATATATATATATATATATATATATATATATATATATATATATATATATATATATATATATATATATATAGATATAGAGACAGTTATAGAAATTGAGATATAGTAAGGCATAGAGTAAGAGATATGCATAGAACTATAGTGAGATAGAAAACGGGTCAAATTAGACCGCCATTTTGAACGCTATCAAAACACTACCATGCAACTGGCATCGTCCTATTGTTCCGCTGAAATTTCGATTTTGAATAGCAGAACGTTGACTTTTCCGTGTCGAATTGTCGTTTTAGTCAAATCCCTCTGTCTCCGTCTCAGTCTCTGTCGCTGTCAGTCTCTTTGTCTTCCTCTCTCTCTCTCTCCTCTCTCATCACGTGGCGTTTCTCCTAAACGATGAAGACTGATATGGAATTCCAGAGAGCGACTTTCATGCGTTATTCTGCTATCGCTCTGTCTGCCTGTCTGTCTCTCTATCTCTCTCGCTCTCATTCAGTATATATATATATATATATATATATATATATATATATATATATGCCGATTTCGACGACGAACTATTCTCTCGCGGAAGACCGCTTCTTTTTGGATTTCACCGCTGGAAGCTTCCATTTGGAGAACTCTTATTAACAACTTGAGGACTCGTAACATCATCTTCCGTTCCTCGTTGGCATGTCTATGTGGCTGTTTTCCTCTGAAGGACCGCTTCTCAAGGACTTAGCACCGGACTTCTTCATGGCATCAAAGTTCTTTCCATCATCAGAGTGGATTTTTAACATCGCCACCTTCTGACCCACAATGACATGTCAGCGTTGTCAAAGCGCTTTTGATTTTGATATTTTAAACTATGCGTACTTGCGCTATACAAATTGTCCTGGAATAATAATAATAATAATAATAATAATAATAATAATAATAATAATAATAATAATAATAATACATACATACATACATACATACATACAAACAGACAAGATAGACAGACAGAGACAGAAAGAGGGAGAAGAGAGAGAGAGAGAGAGAGAGAGAGAGAGAGAGAGAGAGAGAGAGAGAGAGAGAGAGAGAGAGAATGAGAGAGGGAGAGAGGCGCACGGTGACTCATAGGTTGGGTATATTTTGTTTTATTTTCTATTTTTCTTATTAAATTTAGATTTCTTTGTTCCAGATCCCTCCTCCCCCATCTCTGCATTATGTTGGCATGCGTGGTTGCATGATCTCGCTACTTTCCTGCTTGTCTAAATGCCCGTACCTGTCTGTCTGTCCATCTCTCAGTCAGTCAGTCAGTCAGCCAGCCAGTCAGTCTGTCAGTCAGTCAGACTGTCTGGCTGTTTGTCTGTCGGTCTGCCTGTCTGTCTGCCTGTCTGTCTGTCTGTCTGTTTGTGAAAATGCAGATACGCGGGCCGACAGGCGCAGAAAGAAGACAGACAGACAGACAGACAGACAGGCAGACATTCAGTCGGGCAGATCTAATTGCTTCTGTTATTTGCCTACTTATCCAACGCCCGTCGTTTCCAGCGATGGCGATACGCCTCATTCCGCCGGGTGCGGTTTGCCCGTTCGTCGCCGATCGGTCGCACATCGACTCTCGCTTAAATCACGTGATCAGATCACCGTCCGTCCGAAGAAGCGGGATTATTGCAACGGATCGAGCGCGTCCGGGTCCTGTCTGTCTCGCCGGAGACGGGATCCTGTTCCCACCGCAGTCTGCGCTCCCTCCCTCCCCCCCGACTTCCAGCTGGACGCGATCGTCTCGCGGCCGCCGGCGACCGACGGGGACCGAAGGGGAGCCGACGATCCCGGAACGCTTTGAATGCGTTCGCCGCTGTCACGTGACGCCGGCGGTCGCCGCAACAGGCAAACAGCATCTGGTGCCGTCAGTCTATACGACGACGCTGTCTGAGAGATATAAGAGAACTGGACAGACAGGCAGGCAGACAGACGGACGGACACAGACTGACAGACAGACAAATAGACGGAGAGACATACTCCGACAGAGAGACACAAACAGACACACAGACAGACGGACAGTTAACGGTAAAAATGCACAGAGAGCAACATAGAGAGAGAGAGACAGACAGGCAGACAGACAGACAGACAGACAGAGAGACAGAGACAGAGACAGAGACAGAGACAGAGACAGAGACAGAGACAGAGACAAAGACTGATTGAGACAGACGGACAGATAAACAGACGTGAAAAGACAAAAAATTATAGGGACTCGGAAAGAGTGAGGGGGAAGGAGATAGAAAGAGAGAGAGAAAAATGACGATATATAAATTGGACAGGAGAAATGAAACTGCTGAAGGGGTGAGGGGGAGGGGTGCGGGTGGGATGGATGGATGGAAGGACGGACGAAGTGTGATCAGTCAAAAATATAATCGTGGGTCTCTAGCCGCTTCTATTTCTGAATAAATCCTGGAATGTCTGGCGATTAACAGACGAGACGCCTTGACGTCCGATCTCCGGACATCCGGACAGGCGTCCATGAATAGAGATGCGCTCCGGAGCGTCTCCGGTCTTCGACACGGTGAGCTGTCGTTCGGTCGTCGGCTCTCCGGTGCTCTTTCCAGCGATCTGGCGGCGGGCGAAGAGCGACGAGTTGTCGCGAAGGTCGCCGGGGAGAATCAAATGCATTTACCGTTTATACAGAGACAGGAAAGCAGCAGGACATAGACGCATACTCAGACAGCGATACACGGAGGAATGGAGAGAAACAGCGATAGCAGTAGACACTAGACAGAGAGACGGAGATAAAGGAGAGAGATGAGAGAAGAGAGAAAGAGAGAGAGAGAGAGAGAGAGAGAGAGAGAGAGAGAGAGAGAGAGAGAGAGAGAGAGAAGAGATAGAATTTAGAGAGAGAGAGAGAAGAGATGCGGAAAGATAGGGAAAGATAGGAGAGAGAGAGAGAGAGAGAGAGAGAGAGAGAGAGAGAGAGAGAGAGAGAGAGAGAGAGAGAGAGAGAGGAGAGAGACAGTAGGGAGTAAGAGCTACAGAGACAGAGACAGTGAGAGACAGACAGACAGACAGGCAGAAAGACACATATAGAGACAGAGACAGAGACAGAGAGCAATTGCGGTTTCCGTTTGTAAGTGGTCGTTGCAGTGGATCGATGTGTTCGATCAATGGCTATTAATCAGACAGACAGACAGACAGACAGACAGACAGACAGACAGACAGACAGACAGACAGACAGACAGACAGACAGACAGACAGACAGACAGACAGACAGACAGACAGACAGACAGACAGACAGACAGACAGACAGACAGACAGACAGACAGACAGACAGACAGACAGACAGACAGACAGACAGACAGACAGACAGACAGACAGACAGACAGACAGACAGACAGACAGACAGACAGACAGACAGACAGACAGACAGACAGACAGACAGACAGACAGACAGACAGACAGACAGACAGACAGACAGACAGACAGACAGACAGACAGACAGACAGACAGACAGACAGACAGACAGAGCTAACGGCCATTAGACGAATGTCTTCGTCGACTCTGACTGCTCGGTTTCGAACCGAAACCAGAAGACGACAATCGTTCGAATTCACCAACCCACGTACTGTATACAAGCGCCCCACAGGACACCCAAAATATTCTGCGACCATCACTTCCCCTCCTCTCTCCCCCCCGCCGCAGATCCCCAAGTCTCAACTCAGACCGTCCCTTGAAATTCAGCGCATTGGCCTTAAAACCTTGGAAGGCCAAAGCATGATCATGGCCTTCGCTGTGAAGGGCATTCTCAGTCGCGCCAATATTTTCAATGATTTTTTTTATCTAACGACGTGTTGAAGCAATGGGAAAAAGCACCGGGTGGGATAAGTTCCTAGAAGTGGGATCAGTTCCTAGAAGTGGGATAAGTTCCTTGAAGCGAGACATGCTCCTAATAGTGTGGATAATTTCCTAGAAGTGGGATAAGTTCCTTGAAGCGAGACATGCTCCTAATAGTGTGGATAAGTTCCTAGAAGTGGGATAAGTTCTTAGAAGTGGGATAAGTTTCTAGAAGTGGGATGAGTTCCTAGAAGTAGGACGAATTCCTAGAAGTAGGATAAGTTCATGGACGTGGGATAAGTTCCTAGAAGTGGAATAAGTTCCTAGAAGTTGGATAAGTTCCTAGAAGCGGACGCAGAAAGCTACGGCAAGAATACAAAGCTACTGAGAAAACTACCGGATTATTATCAGAAGCCGCGGACAAAAATGTATGAGAAATTCGAGAGTTAGATTGGAGAATTCTAAAATCTGCAATGGTAACATGAATTAGCATGGAAACATATTCATAATCACTACCGGCAATGAACAGACAGAGACAGAGTCAGAGACAGAGACAGAGACAGACAGACAGACAATCAACATCAAAGCCCTTGCATTTGTTCATTGATCCATCATTCAGTGTATGTTTGAACTGCGTGTCATTTAATCGCGCACCAACTAATGCACTATGCCACTCTCCGACGCGAATTTATGGTCATTCTGCACCGAGCCCGGTGCGGTGTGGTGGTTTAACGTGGGATTGAAATCGAATTCCCCCTTCCTCCCCCCGTAAGAACAGTTCGAACTGACTTCTTCGGTTGGCAGCAACTTCAGTTCATCGTTTGACGATTTGTGGTGATTCACCGTTGACTCATACATAGTGGCGCTACATAAATCTAGATACAACCGACTGATAGACCTATGAGTCATCACCGTTGGAATGAATATGACGCAGAGAGAGAGAGAGAGAGAGAGAGAGAGAGGGAGAGGGAGAGAAAAAGAGAAATATAAAGACATTCACATGCATACAGTATGCATAGGATTATATACAGTGTACAGTACTGCTCAAAAAATTGTGAACACACGTGGATTTCGAAGCAAAACGAAGTTTAAGGCTTGTTAAAACATTGCAATCACAACCAAGAACACCAATGTTGTATTTTTTCATTAATGATACTATTCTACGATTGATGTACAGAAGGCTATAGATATGCACAAATTCAGAAGAGCGTTGAAACGATTTTCATCCACATTTTCTTGTGTCCCCATCTGCATTGCATCAAACCATACTAGAACAGTCAAAATATTCTGCCTCAGTTTTATACTAGAGCGTTCCAAATGCCACGAAAAATAGTGAGCTATGTCAAACGACACTATACAAAGTCTTCCAGAAATCTATTCTCTGTCAAATGTCTACAAAGTCGATCGAGAGGTAAGTGGGGTCTTAAGATAGCTGGTTTCTTGTATTACAGGTTTTACAGTATACACC
>CM030853.1:3157428-3184928 GCA_018105865.1 Metaphire vulgaris
CTAGCATGCAGGAGTGAACAGCAGGGGCGTAGCGATGAGAGGGGGTATATCGGTATATAGGCCTATACCCACAAAATCAGACTACCTTAAAATTTTTAATATGTTTTTAAGATTTTCAAAGTTTTTGAAGATTATTTCCCCATGCAATCACATTAGACCACGAAATAAAATTCCTGGCTACGCCCATGGTGACAGAGTGCTTTCTGCGATTCGGATCAGTAGGGGCGAAGGGAGACCACACTTAAAATGAAAACCACTGTCGATTTTCGCAAGAATTCATTATTTAGACGGCCTACTACTATCTTGCTAATTTTGGGGCAGAATTAATTATTGCTAAATAACTCCTGTGTGCTATAAAGAATTCCATGCTAAGCTGTCAGTCTTCTTCATATTCTGTCGCAGTCGACATGAATTTGCAAACTTTGGTACCGCGCATTTTCAACCTAAAACTTTTTAGAACTGCGCTTGAAGGTGGAGAAAGAAAGATACAGAGACAGAGATAGACAGACATACAAACAGACAGACATACGGAGAGTACACTATGCTATATTGAACTATCTGGTAATTTTAGTAGCCATTTAAACTGCTATATAAGCGCTAAAACTCCTCTCTCTTTTTTAGAAACTGTTTTTAAGTATGAACATTTGACAAGACAATTGTTGCAAAAATACGATTCGAATGATGACGTCTCTAAAATCTTATTCCTTCTAATCTTGGAAAATCCTACTATAGAAGTTTCAAATAGACCTACAATTTATGGACTCCTGTGGTCGATTCTATGGAGTGCTCGCAGCGTCATTTGTGATATCTATGGTGACCCCGATCGACGATTTCGAATCTCGAGAGTTTAAGTTTCATCTTAAGAGAGTCGACCTTCGACAAGTCTTCATGTTCGCTGGGCTTAAGGTATCACATAATATCATATATATCACAAAGTATCATAAAGTATCACATAATATCATATATATCACAAAGTATAATAAAGTATCACATAATATCATATATATCACAAAGTATCATAAAGTATCACATAATATCATATATATCATAAAGTATCAAAAAGTATCACATAATATCACATATAATATCACATATAATATCACATATATCATAAAGTATCTGTGTCTTCAAACGTTTTGTTCGATACCACCATCATTTACTTGTCTGTGTCAAGACGAGATTACAACTGAGTAGCAATACTGACAAAACGAGAGCACACACGCACAAACACACACACACACACAGAGAGAGACACACGCATACACACCCAGACAGGCACAGTTCACCAGTACGGACATGTATCTATAGTTCTATACAGAGCCAATCTCTTTGTCGTTCTCAAATGTCGATTCACTCATATCGATATCTCTATCTATCTGTCGTCGTCTGCGTCATTTTCGTTTCAGAACGACAATTCTAGTTTTCGTTTTCGTTTTGATAGAGCAACAATTTATGTAGCGCCATCGTAGATAGACAGTGAAGTGACCCGACTTTCGTTCGGTTTTTTCGAGAGACTCCATTTGCCAGTTCGTGTGTCACAAAGAGGTCCCAAATGCGGCCTTGGGGACTCCAGACATCGCCACATCTACTCCTCCTCCTTCTCCACCTCCTCCTCCTCCTCCTCGTTACCCTCCCCATTTTCTGTCGCACGCAAAAATGCTGCAATGGACCAGTGGCGGCTCCACCGGGGGGCCAGAGGGACCGTGCCACCCTCCCCTATTGAGTGCCTGGCCCCCCAGTATCCCCCCCAGTTGGGACCCTATACTTAATGCTACATACATTAAACAACAAATGGTTGTCCTCCCATGATTAGAAGTTGCCACCCCAACGGCCCCCCACTTGCCAAATTCTAGAGCAGCCACTGCAATGGGCATTCGATGGATACATGCACAAACATGCAGGCCTATATATATATATATATATATATATATATATATATATATATATATATTCATTTATATATATATATATATATATCATAAGTGAACCAAATCGTAAATTTGAAACAGTGTTTCGATGCAACAATTATTTCAGACGATGGGGCACCTGGAAATGGATGGGTGGAGCGAGCGAGGGTGGGGTGGGATTGGGGTCGGTGGGGTCAGCTCAGCGCCCTCTGGCCGGGAAAAAATTGGACGCGACGTTGACATTCCGTGACGTAAGAGTCGGTAATTAACATAACGCAACGTAAAGTAATTCAATCAATGTTCGTCTGAGACGTGGTGCGTGCTCATTAGTTGGCGAGTTTCAAGTGAAACCTATATATATATATATATATATATATATATATATATATATATATATATATATTCGAAGTATGATCTTTACCATGTGATTTACAGTGAAATTGGGAAAACCAAAGAGTCGGAATACGAGTTTTAAAAGAATCTTAAAAGAATCTCTCTCTCTCTCTCTCTCTCTCTCTCTCTCTCTCTATCTATAGATATATATATATATATATATATATAGAGAGAGAGAGAGAGAGAGAGAGAGAGAGAAAGAGAGAGAGAGACACACAAAGAGAGAGAGGCTTCTTCGTTTATGCTTATATATATATATATATATATATATATATATATATATATATAGAGAGAGAGAGAGAGAGAGAGAGAGAGGGGGCTTTTTCGTTAACTTCAGACAAAATGTGCGGACGGCTCCAATTTTTGCTCGGCATTATCTAAGAGAATAATTTGGGGTTGAGCAGCAGCAAACCTTTGGAATTTTCGAGAATCAGAAATATTTCTGAAATTCGAGTCTTCAAAGGCAATCGGGGGCAGGGACGGACCACAGTAGACGGATATATATATATATATATATATATATATATATATATATATATATGGCGATTATAGAACGTAATGAACTAGAGAAGAGAAGAAGAAAGCAGACAGAAAAGAAGGCGAAAGACGGATAAGAAGCATTTTTTCTAAAAGAGGAGTTCGTATTCTACCAGTGGAGGAGGGGGGGTCAAACCCCCAAATATTCATCAGGTCGTACATATAACGTAATGTAATGTAAACTAATTTCTCGTGAATTTCTTTTGCGTCCATGCACGCAATTCCTAAGAATCAGCTCTTTCTCAAGCGCATTTCCTCGTGCTCAATTCCTTTCTGGAGTCATATCGGATATAAAAAGTAAATTTTCCAGCGAACACAGTGATGCAATTTTCATCGAAATCGACCTACATCTGGAAAAGTTATGACGAAACTACAAAGATGACCCGCCGATCTATAGCGAAACACTGCGTACATGCAATCGAGATTTCGAGCAATTATAATATTGACAACTGAAAGAGACACTTTGGAGCAAAGAAAATGTGTATCGTCGATTGGATTAGGTTAAAGTGAGGTCTGGTTAGGTTGGATTGGATTAGATTGGATGGGATTACATTGCATTGCATTCGACCATCGTGCCGTCGCATTTCTGGCGGATATTAACGACCAATCGGATGGATCCCATTCCGGGATTGACAAGCGTCATCTCTCTTTAACGACAAGTAACGAATGATGACGTCACTCGATTTCGTTGTTTTCACAACCGAGTGATCCTCCTCGCCCCACCCAACCCCACCCCAAACCGCCACATCTCCACCCCACCTCAACCAACCCCCACTTCCGTCCCTTTCCCGGAATCCTATTCCCCCGTTCGCGATGATGAAATATGCACTGCTGCGCTGATCAGGACCAGATCGCGCGAAAGAACCGGGCTGGCGCCCGTCCCCTAAATCGAGGGGGGGCGGGCGGAGAAACCCTTCTGGTTCCCCTTTCCAGGCGGCGCCTCTCGCACCCCCTCCCGCCGCCACAAAAGTGGGGAGTATCTGGCATCCGGGCTGAACGATTGGAGATGAGTGATGCTTGGCGGAATTACGGGGGGGTGGTCGGGGGTGCGGTGGATTTCTCGTGGGTGCCAGTTGGTGGGAGGGACGCAGACGATGGAATTGGACGGGGGTTTGGGGTTGGGTGGTGGGGGGTGAGGAACGCGGGGCACCAGAACTGGGCGACACACACACACACAGTGACGGTTGATATATAGCGATGCTGCGATAAAAAAATTCCCGACGGTAATGATAATGTCAGATGCGCATGCGCGAAACTATCATTTCCCCTTCCCCACCCCACCCAGTCACCCTCGCATACGGACATATTTATTGCTGTGTTTGTATATATATATACATATATATGTATATATATGTATATGTGTGTATATATATATATATATATATATATATATATATATATATATATATCGTTCGAGCTTATTAGAGGGCAGATGGATTATTCGAATCGGGCGATAATAGAGATTGGTTCTGTGGCTGGCCATCGTCTGCTAATCGAGAAACTCTTTTTGGCGGCGATTTCTCCATTTCGTCTTATCAAGGGTGTCGTCTGTTCCTGCCTTGGGAACCGCGTCGCGAGGGGTCGTCTGCCCAATTTCCGGGAGACGACTGATGTCGTCTGCCAGGTCACCATCACCTGCCTTGGAGTGAGAGAGAGAGAGAGAGAGAGAGAGAGAGAGAGAGGCGTGCAAACAAGTTTCTGCTTACTGTATCTAAGAGCACTTGCACTGACCTATTTAATTAATTAACCCGAATCCGATGCTGCTGCTGCTGCTCGTGACCTGACCTAATTCTTCGATTCGAGAAATCTGATTGGCGGACAAGGCGTCCTCTTGACCTCCAGCTGACCTGTACATGGCCTAAAATCCGATCCACCCGAACCAATCTCTATGTAGGAACTGAATCTCTCTGATCCAAATCAACTAGAAGTGCTCGAATTTGTTCATATTTTTTTGCTCTTTCGATCCGGTCCTGACCTGACCTCGATGCTTCATATACATTTCTAGGTTAGGTCTCTGGTAACTGTTAGTATGCCGACTATGTTAATATTTGGATAATAATAATAATAGTAGTAATAATAATAATAATAATAATAATAATAATAATAATAATAATAATAATAATAATAATAATAATAATAATGTGATTTTAAGTGGTTTAAGAGGCTAAGAAAGCCTGTGTGAAAACCACTGATGTAACCATCTTGGCGAACTTATAAAAAATCTAATGTACACACAAAGAGAGAGAGAGAGAGACAGACAGACAGACGACAAAACAAAGAGACAAAGACATAGACAGGGAGAGCGTTGAAGACAAAAGGCACATACGGGAACTTTTATACGGTGTAAAGGTTTTTTGGAATCCGAACGAAACAAAAGGTTCAAAAGGAGAAATAAAGATCTTGCCCTGAGTTCTATTTGTGGCCAGTGTTGTATGAAGTACTGAGTTTGAGTACTCAACGAAAAAGTACAAGTATTAGGTCATTTTTACTTAAGTAAAAAGTAAAAAGTACCTATAAAAATAGTTACTCAAGTAAAAGTAAAAAAGTACTCCTCAAAAGTTACTTTTTAAGTAAAAAGTAAAAGTACCGTGACAGACGGAATCATCAACAACTCCACATTATCATGCCAAATCAGATTTTTATTACTACTTTTCATGCAGAAGCCTCAGCAGTCAACACGTACACATTTACACCTTTACACCATTAATTAGCACAAATGCTGGTTTCACAAAGCCGTAGCTAGGGGCAGGGTCAAGCTGTCCCGGGCGCCGTCCTCGAAGGCGCAATTTGCACACTCAGTCCTTAATTTTTCATACCACTTTCCTCTGGCGTGAAAATAATGTTGATAAGTAAAAAAAAGTTCATCGCCGGTTTTCAGACTGTCACAGGTTAAAAATTTGTATGTTGTACGTTGCCGTGAAAACTCGGGTAAGCAAAAAAGGCCATCACCGGAATTTAGGGGCGCAGAATTTATACCTTGCCCCGGGCGCCGACTGCTCTAACTGCGGCTCTGTGATTGCATGTAGGTCTAAGAAAGATCAAGTTTTCAAACAATCTGTCAGTCATGCGTGTACGTTTGTTGGTCATTGTCAACCCTGTACGACTATACACGGGAAGTTGTGAAGAATTAAACAGATACTCCAGTAAATGTATCGAAGTTTGGCGATGAGAAATTTTACTTGTAACGAAACGTGAAAGGAAGTAAAAGTACTAATATTTGAATAAAAACTTACTTCGTTACACAAGTAAAAAGTACTGGGTGAGTTGTGTACTTCGTTACAGTACGAAGTACTCAGAATTGTACTTAAGTAATGTAACGCGTTACTTTTACTTCGTTACCGCGCAACACTGTTTGTGGCACTAATTCATCCACCCTCCTACCCCACCCTGATTGATCTACCCCGGGGGCGCCTCGAAGCCGGTTGACTCGCCACGGTCGAAGGCCCCGCGTCAAAGAAAGAAAAAGAATCGATGGAACACGGCGGGGAGGCGGCGGGGGGGACGGTCCAGGAAGACTAGTCCGTCTCCGCCGCAGGACTAGATTTAGCCATCGTAGGAACTAATTAGAACGGAAGAACGGAGTTGGAAGAGAGAGAGAGAGAGAGAGAGAGAGAGAGAGAGAGAGAGAGACAGACAGACAGACAGACAGACAGACAGACAGACAGAAACCGAGACAGAGACAGAAACAGAGAGGCAGAGGGAGAAGGGAGAAAGAGAAAGAGAAAGAAAGAGAGAGAGAGAGAGACAGACAGAGACAGAGAGACAGAGACAGAGACAGACACAGAGACAGAGACAGAGAGCGAAAGAGATAAAGAAACAGAGATACACTGAGGGAGAGAAGAGACAGACAGACAGACAAACACAGACAGGGAAAAGATAGAGACAGAGACATAGGCAGAGAGAATGAGACAGAGACAGAGAGAGAGAGAGAGAGAGAGAGAGAGAGAGACAGAGACAGAGACAGAGACAGAGACAGAGACAGAGACAGAGACAGAGACAGAGACAGAGAGAGAGAGAGACGTGTTTCCGGTCAGATTAGAAGGAAACTAAAGATGTTTTAACGATTATCATTAGCTAATTGTCGTTTGTTAGAACTTTAATCGCGATACGGTACTCAATAATTACTGGTCGCAGTTACTGACGTTCATATGGTAACTAATGTGCACTGATAACGACGACGACAACAACGACGACGACGACGACGATGATGATGATGATGATTGCAGACATTTGTTTAGAATAGACGCTAATATTTATTGTCGAGGAGAATGGAGGAGGAGGATAGGAGGATGCGGCGATGAAGAGGGAGAGGATGAGGATGACCATAGATTTATGAATTAGATGAAAGCACACCATGAGGTGACGCTTAAGTAGTTCGCGGCGCAGTCGCTAGGTGGAGTGGACAAATATTAGTTCGGCCGGCGCTCGCTGAGAGGCGCGTCTCGAACGACGCTGCGAGAGGGTGTCGGGGGGGGGCGGCGAATATTGTTTCAGACCGAGGCTGGCACGATCCCTGTGTGGTGGGGTGGTGGGGTGTGACGAACACTCGTGACGTGGGGGAAGGGGGGGTAAAGGGGGGCAGGAGACGGGAGCCCCTCGTGCCGGACATCTCGGCAAGAGTTCTTCACGAATATTATTAATGTTGGGCCAAGGAGAACGAGGGCTAGAAAAATAAATATGCGCCGCATAAGCAGACTGTGACGTCACGATCGACCGTTCTCAGCAGAGAAGATGGAAATGTCTGCTGTCGATCGCGACACCTGGCGAATAACTGTGAAATTAATCAAACAAGTTGCAGACGGAATAATGAAGGATTGAAGGCAAAGCGGAAAGAACTCGTCTTCTTGTTCATGTTCTTCGTATTCTTCCTTCGTGTTATTGCTCTTCTTGTTCTTGTTCCTGTACTTCCTGTTCTTTCTTATGGTCATTATTGTTAATAGTAGGCTATTATTGTTGTTATTGTTAATATTACGACAATAGCGTTCACGGTTTCAGTATAGTATAGTGATGCAGGTAATGATAGTGATGATGATGATGATGATGATGACGACGACGACGACGACGATGATGATGATGACGACGATGATGATGGTGATGATGATGATTATTACTATTATTATTATGAATTTACGTGACAATATTTTTTACTAGTCAACACCTTTTCATTCTGCCATTCACAATTTCACAGTATACGTTACATTTGTTTTAGGCCTGTAAACTACTTGAAGATTGGGGAAAATAACAAATCTATAAACGAGCCGCGATTCGAGTGAGCTCCGCTAGAGCAATCAATGTCACGGAGTGAGCAATGACCACTCTTTTCACCCGAAGCAATGCTCAACGCCCACATTCCGTCGATTATTTTCTAAATCAAGTGTAACAGAACGACGTTTTATTTGTGCAGGCCTACTGTACGCTGAAATATAGGCCTACAACATGGACTACTCCATTTAGTAGACCTAGTCTTCCATGCCTAAACTTCTATTAGGCCGCTAAGCTCGAGTCACCACCACCACCACCACCACCACCCACCTTTTGAAGGGTTAGACCTTGGCAAGGGACAAGACAGAGGGGCTGTACCCCTCTCTTTTTTTGCATCTAAGTTCACACCTATGCGTTTGAAAGCAAGCTCAAAGTACAGCGTAAGTAAGTAAGTAAGACGAAATCGATGCGCGATGACTTGATAATGTTTTTTGAAAAGACGTGTAATTGAGTAGATTACTTCTAATGCTTACGTACTTACTTACTTACTGTCTGTTGGGTACTTTTGTGAGAGATTTCGTGACAATTTCGCACTCCGAGCGAGAGAAAGAGTGCTGTAAAATCGCTCATAAAGCCGTTGAGTCCGTTTCTTGTCGCCTTTATCGTATACAAGGGAAAAATGATCGATATGTTTTCAAGGGAACAAACGCGTTGTCTTCTAATTAGAGTTGGATCTGAAGTTTTCTAGTCATGTAGAGAATAGAGCATGGGTCATTCCAAATGATCCATTCGACCCATCACATTTGTTTTTTTGGACATTTGAATTTTTGCGTCAGTGAGATCTTTTCAACACCCACCACAAGTGTTCTCTCGGGATGTCTGCAAACATGGGCGCCCGCAGAAATTTTTCGAGGAGGGGCAAAACACAATGGTTACCGTTACGCCACATAAATTTTTCCAGGAGGGGTGGGGGGAACACATTTTAACACAATGGTCACGCGTGGTTGATATTTTAGCAAGGTTTTCAAATTTCAATGTGAAATATTGGCATTTGCATTTTCCAGGACGGGGGGGGGGGCAAGTGCCCCTCTTGCCCTAATGTGCGGGCGCCCATGTCTGTCTGCAAAGAGCGACCCGTCACACATCGCTCGAAACTTTTGTACCCCTAGTTGCGCCCACGTTCAATGCCAACCATGACGTCATAAGACACGACATTTTTGAACGCCGTTATATAATCAGACCTGTCATTACTAAACAGGGGCGTAGTCAGTGTTCTTCCAGCATAGGGGTGGGGAACGGGCACCATTACTTATGCAGATTCAAATCTTGATATTTTTCAACAATTTTGCAGATTGTACGACAGTTTAACGCTAATTCACAACCAACCTTCTCCCCCAACGAAATTTTCTCATAGGCTTTGCACGAATTTCATGCCAAATAGCCTAGACCCAAACTGAGAGCGGGGGCAGGGATATTTTTTACACCCCTTGCACCCCAACTTCCTCCCCCCAAATTTGAGACCGACCTTCCTCCCAACACCACCCCTCAACATCAGCTATGGAATGACCTTTTTTGCTTGTCAGTCTGTTTTCGGCAGGAGACGCCCAAAATTTACCGACTCCCCAAATTGAAAATCCTAGAAATAACCTGGGGTGTTCCCCTTGTGGCTACGTTAATGCTACTAAATAAAGACCTTTCGCTTTTGCCTGTTTGCTAAATATTTTCACAATCCACAGAAACGTTAAACAGATACTTTTATTTCAAGCCAAACGTCACCGTTTTCGAATCGAATTAGGAAATTTTCTTTTAAAAAATCAAAACGACGCCCTCGACAGATCGCTCGAAGACGTGTCCTTGTCCTTTCTAACCGGAACTTCCGGTCCTTTCTAATCGGAACTTCCGGTCCTTTCTAATCGGAACTTCCGGTCCTCGAAGCGACGCACTGGCGGGTGCAGAGGTCGAAGCGGGCGGAGCAGTCTTCGCCCACCTGCAACCACCTGCTTTCGCAGTTCCTACGATCGAGGGCGCAAAACCTGTCGATACACCCTGTCAAGTAATTGTCAAGACGATGTGACCGGCTTCGAATCGGAAAGAAGACTTCCTGCATTTAGTATAGAACCCATTCGCCAGAGGGCGAAAGATTTCACTTTAAGAATGATGATGATGATGATGATGATGATGATGATGATGACGACGATAACAGTAATGATGATGATGATGATAATAATAATAATAATAATAATAATAATAATAATAATAATAATAATAATAATAATAATAATAATAATGATGATGATGATGATAATAATAATAATAATAATAATAATGATGATGATGATGATGATGATGATGATGATGATGATGATGATGATGATGATGATGATGATGATGATGATGATGATGAATGATGATGATATGATGATAATAATAAATTCCAACCAACGCTGTTTTTTCCAAAGTCAATAATATTCTTCACAGTTCCTTAGGACGTTACGTCACGAGACTCGATAACACGCCAGTGTTTTATGCAGGCCTGACATGGAGAAAAATTCCCCCTCACCCCACTCCAAAGTACACAGATCCTCCCAAAAATCCTGCAGCACTGACGCAAATTTTTCCACTGAACTGTGTCTCTTCCCCCTCAGCCAAGTCAATCCCCCCCTCACCCCCCCCCCCCCCAAAGCCTGGAGTCTGGATAAAGCTGAACAGGACGTTAATCCTACATATTGTCAATAATGCAAACGGTTCTCGCGAACCAAAACCGACGGCGCGAGAACAAAGCGCTATATAACTGCCGAACTTGGGGGGCTGTCGTCGTCTTGAACCTTACGTCCTGGTCCGTCTCTGAACAGAGAATTAGAAGAGGCGCTAGGTAAGTCCCGTATTATTACTACAAGTTTTTTCAATGCGACCGAATCTTGGACAGCACTGCAGTTTCAAGAGCGCCAATCCGCAAATGTATTTCAAATCTATTTCTAAAGTATTGGTGGTTCGTAACACGTATATATATATACATACATATATATATATATTTTCTAATATTAGCTTTAGAATTATTAAAATAAATTATTAGCATGAAATCGTTAATAATAATTATTAAAATAAATTATTATTTATTATTATTATTATTATTATTATCATCATCATCATTCAGCATTATCATCATCATCATCAATCATCATCATCCTCCTCCTCCTCATCATCATCATCATCATCATGGACAAATTGAACAGTTTGGACGAGGTGGAAGTGACAGTTATTATTATTATTATTATTATTATTATTATTATTATTATTATTATTATTATTATTATTATTATTATTATTATTATGAATTAAGATAGTTTCACAGATTTCATAGAAATTCAATCTGATAGCTGTTTGTGTGTGCAGGTGGGTACGTGCGTACACGGTCTGCAACTCTGCCTACTGTGTGCAAGGATGTTGGTTGCCTATGATAATATAATGGATTGAAATATTAGCGCATAATTGTACGCTAATAGCGAAAGCATCCGAAGCCGTTTACCGATGACAGACATGGCTGGAGAAGATTGGTCCATCTGTTTGCCCTGAAGTCGGTCAAATCTTTTCATTGGTAGGCCTATTTCTTCCCACTGACCTGCGGATAATTAATCGAAACACATGATTACTGTTTGCAATCAAACTCCAATTGATTGATTGATTGATTGATTGATTGACGGAAGAATACTCGTAATATATTGATCGATTTTTTCGTAGCGATAACTTTAGTCGATTAAAATACGATAATACAGTAGAACTTCGCTATAACGCACTTAGCGAGTCTGTACAATTTAGCACGCTATATCCGAGGTATACGTTATATACAATACCATCCAATACGGTAGTGCATCACTGGATCGTACACGGCGGTACGTTATAATCGAGAATGCGTTATAACCGAGTGCGTTATAACGACGTTCTACTGTATTTAAGTTTACTGAATTTAATACAGCATTTAAAAACTACTATTATGGGCCATTTCGATGTCTTTGAAAGTCCCTAAAGTCAGGAATAAGAAAGTTATACACTATGGCTTACATATTATTTTCGTATGTCTTGTGGCGAAAGCTTTGTTAATCACTACAGTAATTAATGATTAATTATAGATTACTGTATATTAATAATAGATTAACTATTGATTACTGTATATTGATAATTATGAGCAGCTGTATTTATCAATAAAATGGTTGGCTGTCGTTAAAGCATTGTAGATATGTTAGAAGTCTTACCTTCGTCGCCGTCACTCGATGACTTCTTGCTCCACCAGGCTGAGAAAATGCAAGTGAAAAACTCAAGTTTTACGATTTAAAAACAAAATAACACTGAGTAAAATAACGCGTCTGTAAACCAATAGACAGATAGAATTGGGCAGCGTGGCCGGACAAAATGTCCGCGGACAAAATGTCACGGACAAAATGTCATGCGGACAAAGTGTGTCACGTACAAAATGTCACGGTTTAGGGTTAGGGTTATTTTTTCCGCTGACATTTTGTCCCCATGACATTTTGTCCGCGGACATTTTGTCCTAGCACCTTAGGCAGTCTTGCAGAATGGCTGACTGAGTGACTAATTGTTTAACTTACTTACTGACGTACTGATTTACTGGCTGGCTGACTAACTGACTAACTGACTGGACAGAAAATTGTGTAGCTAGTGTGACAAGTAGAGCAACATTGAAACAGACATTTAGGCTTTCATACTGACTGAGTGGGTAAGTAAGTATATTAATTTTCTGAATGGTTAAAAGCTGATTTGCTGCATGTTCAGGAAATTTCATTATTTTGTTGGAAGATAACGCAAAAATCCTCACCATTTCGTTTGTGAATTGAATGGTTGTCCTCCTGAATTTCGCTGTGTCTAACTTTTGCTGCTTGACCTGTAATTTTTAAAAAGACAATTCTTTGCGGCAAAATCATTCTAATCTTTCGTACAATCTTAATCTCTACAAGAGAAATAAAGAAAGAAAGAAAGAAAGAGAAGAAGAAACTACTCTCAAATTTGTTGTAATCGAAGTAAAATTCTAACGGGGCAAGTGTAATTAGCGTCCAATAAGGGGACATTTTGAATGTATTTCGAGCAGGACGTAAAAACAGATAAGAAGAAGGAATTTTAACATGAAATACAAGGTTAGCAGTGATTATAACATCTCCTGGAAGATTCCTTTGGGTTATATTTCTCAAGAAGAGAAAACGTTTGAGAATAAGCGACCGCTGCGAAACAGCCTCCTTCCTAAGGCGCTATATAAATTCACGAGAGTTTACTTACTTACTTTCGTTGTATTTGTTTAGTACATGCGATATATACTTTTCTCAATTCAGTTTGAATAGCTGGTCAGTATTTGTTTGCTGCTTTTCAAAATTCGATCTCTCGTTCAAAAAGTTCCATCTTGGGAAGGCCAAATGCTGACACAGCACGAAAGTGAAAAACATTCATTTTCAACGACCAATGATCCATTTTGAATCCAAAAAAGGAATGATTGCAGAAAGCAATCAGGTCTAAATAACTAGTTTCTGCGATGGTGTCTAACTGTTTATAGAAATCCTCTGTCTCATTTCTATTGTCCAATCGCTAATTTCGCCGTTAACGTTCTGAGATAGAAATTGCGTCGCAGCCGGGCGCTCAAGTCCGCCAATTAACCTTCGGCGGACGGCTGTGCCCTACGGGGTGGGCGGGACGCTGGGACCGCGAAGGGGTATCTCGCCCAAATGGTTCTAAGTCGTCCCCAAGAAATGGAATTGCGAATATTAGCCCAGCTGCCGAGAAGATGCATTATTCTTAGATAGTTACTGTACTTTATATTAGAGATCGATTTTTTCTGAGATTCAGTTGATTCGTCGTTCTTATCTGCAGTAGAAGTGTGATGCACAGAATCACCATAAGGTTCATCCTCCACCACCCCACCACTTTTACCACCACCTGCTCTACTACTCACTACTACTACTACTACTACTACACCTACTGCTACTACTACTACTACTACTACTACTACTACTACTACTACTACTACTACTACTACTACTACTACTACCACTACTACTACTACTACCAGCACCACCACCACCACTACTACTACTACTACTACTACTACTACTACTACTACCACCACAGCACTACTACTACTACTACTACTACTACTGCTACTACTACTACTACTACTACTACTACTGTTGCTATTATTATTACTATTGCGGCGATCTCATCGTCATCATCGTCGTCGTCGTTGTTGTTGTTGTCGTTATCGTCATCATTATTATAGTCGTCAAAGCTGAATATGGGGACATATCCTACTAGACATTGTTAACGTCAGGGTGATATGTGGGAAACTTTTAGGGGTTCGACCCCTGATTCTATCTCTACCCTTATTTCGCACAATGGATTCAACATGGCAGGCGTAAGTGTGGCCGGCATTTTTGCTCCTCGTAAGCCTCAGGATTTGAGGTGTTGTGCCATTTTTCTTTATTTCGTGTCATGACATCGGCCCTAAAACCACCAGCATTGCGCGTGTGCTAAATTACTCAAATACAACTCGACCGGACTAAGATGACGACACGCGGTCACGTCAGGACGTTATCGAATCTCTCGGACGATATGTCATTGAGGGGTTTGTGTTGGGGCGACATGGAACGCGGTCAAAGGAATCCAGTCGATGGAAGCAGGTAAGTAATTGCCACAGGGGAAGTACAATGGGTTTAATAGCGAATGCATTAAAGTGGTGTCTTTATAGATTATAGAAGATCAAAGCTACAAAACACTTTTCGAGAAAACCGCTTCTCTCTCTGTCTGTCTCTGTCTCTGTCTTTGTCAGTCTGTGTCTTCTTTCTGTCTCTCGGTGTCTCTCTGTCTCTCTGTCTCTCTGAGTCTGTCTCTCTGTCTGTCTCTCTCTGTCTCTGTCTCTCTCTCTCTCTCTCTCTCTCTCTCTCTCTCTCTCTCACTCTCTAACCTCCCTGTCCATTGTGTCCGGCTGCCTCTATCTTTGTATATATGTCAGTCTGTCTGCCTGTCTGCCTGTCTCTTTCTCTTTCTCTTTATCTTTCTCTTTCTCTTTCTCTTTCTCTTTCTCTTTCTCTTTCTCTTTCTATTTTTCTTTCCTTTTCTCTTTCTTTCTCTATTCCTTCTCTGTCTAGACTCTTATAGGAAGCATTAACATTAACCCCTGCAATTTGCATCTTAGAAATCCATATAAACCGTTTATACCAAACGCTATTTTTGCAAAGCGTTATTGCTATCCCGTAAGAAGCTGAAATATATCTCTCGCTCACGCCATGTCTTCACTCATGTTGTCATGTCATTTACGAGGTTGACAGCGTTGAGGTCAATCGTTTACTTTATGCGGCGCTATAACTGACCTTGCTGTTGAATTAGCACTGAGCAGACGATTAGAAACGCAGCGTTTAGAAGCCACGAAGTCTTCATATTCGGTTTCGCTCGGTTCTGAAACACAATGCAATAATCCAGTGGCGCACCTAGGTTGTGGCAGGCAGGGGTAGGTGCCCTGGGGCGCCACTTGAAGGAGGGTGCCAAAAACTCTGTGATCTTGCTCTCCACTCAGCGCAGAAAGAGAAGAAAGTTCAAGAAACTGAGAAAACTGAATCTGAGGAGCACATCATAGACCAGTTCACGATTTCTTAATTGAAGATTTGTCAACCTGTTGATCTAATTTTTTGACTCCCTGGCATGGATCAAAATACCACAGGTGGGGGTCTACGCCTCTGATACAATTGCGCCTCCATAGTAGATTTTATTTAGCTCTATTACTGCGTTTGTTAATAATAAGTTAATTATTAATTATAATTATTATTATAATATGTTATTATTATTATTATTATTATTATTACTATTATTATTATTACTACTATTATTACTATTATTACTATTACTATTACTATTATTGCGTGATCTGCCGCTAACTCAAAGTCAATAAAAATTGATTCTCATCTCAGAGAAAACTTTCGGTTTATCGCCAGATTTCCCCGAATTTTCAGTGTTTGAATAATTTGGGTTCTAGTCCAAGGCATTGTCCCAGATGGTGACTCTAAAGAATCGGATGATCGGAAAATGGCAGTGGTCGATTTTTTTGCGGGGGCTGAATTTTTGAAAACCGAGACAGAAAAACTATCTCTGTTTCGGAGAAGGAGGAGGATTGCACTGGAAGGAACAGAGGTATTTTCAGATCGGCATAGAACAAAGCAAACCATTGAAAAACGATATAGAAAACACACACTAAAACATGGAAATTACTAAGATATATTTCGTTTAATCAATAGAGAAACGTACCTTTTACTGGCTCCTAAGTTCTTAAGCAATTCTTAAAGTAAAGCAAGTAAAGTAAAATCTCGTGGATTTCTATAGCGCCTTGGAGAGCAGCACAACAGTAGCTGCTTATTCTTAGGCGCTCAGCCTTTCTTAAAATAGCTATGGGGAAGGTATATTAATTATCAGCCAGGCAATAGTCAACATCCAAAGGGCAGTGAGGCTAGGTTGTTACAGCTATGGAGCTAGAAATGATTTTAGAAACAGGAAGGATTTAAGCTTAGACCTGAAGACTTGAGGACTGACAATCTTAAGCATCTTGAAACCGAGAAGAACGCTTTTACTTTGCAATCATTATACTTCTGTTCTGTGGGAATTTATCCCCATCGCCTGGTCACTTTTCCAAAAATATATTCTGCTCTAGACACAAAAATTCGACATTGAATGAAAAAGTGTTTTCCCGCAGAAATCCCGGTAAGATTTTGGCGACAACGCTGTCGTTAGAATAATATTTCTTCAGGATAATAAAGTGAGCATTTTTTCCAAGCGTGCCTTATGAAATTCTTTTTGCGTTTACAATCGCTTTCTTAAGAGTAATTGCAAAAATGCATTTTACGTGGCACGGTAAATTAGTTACTTTAAGTTAAATCGTAAAAATTCGCTTCACTTACCAGTAACAAAATCTGATGCTGATGCAACAACCGTCTCTGTCGGCGGACCAAAAAATATATTCCGACCACGAATTTCCCGCGAATAATTTCTGCCGAGCTCGAACAGACGTTTTCCGTATCGATGTATTATTCTTGAGTTTGAAAGAAGTCTCGAAAAACTTCGCTTATATTGAAGATGGCGGTCAACGCAATCAATACCACACATCTCTACCGCCCACGCTCAACATTCTACAGGACTATAGGCAGTCCGTTTGATGTATGCTAGAGATCAAATTGACGTACGTTGTCGAACACGTTAAATCTATAGCACCTGGTGCTTTTGGACGTGATTAGTTGTAGGGCCTAATCAGATCTGGTATATAGATATTAGAAAATATATAATTGGAGTCTGTGGTTCCAGTCGATTTCGTTCGAAAATTGGAAACTCAGAAGTTTGAGCGCAGTCTTTTTTTCAGCAAATGGGGTACGTCTGTTCCTGTCTCAAGACTCGACAAATTTTCCGCGTATGATTGGCCACCATCGTTGATAATTGGAAAAAGTTTCCGTTTGAAGCTCGACTTTGTGAATAATGCAATAGGATAATAATAGTAGCAGTAATAATAATAATAATAATAGTAATAATAATAATAATAATAATAATAATAATAATAATAATAATAATAATTATGACGCCACGAAATCATTAGTATTAAGTCGACGTCCTCTGGGCAAGGCAGGTGCCTCTTCGCTTTCAGTTTCACTTTCACTTTTTGTGAATAGTATATGTTTTTAAAAGACGGTGCTAATGTAAGACGTGACTTAAACGATATTAGGCCTACTTTTGGGATTTTGATATAATCGAATTTTTGTTCTGAACTTTTTGAAAGTATCACGACTGCTATTATTATTATATTATGTAGCGAGGCGTATCTTATTTTGGTTTTCTAATAATAAAAAATCGTGAACTTGGTGATTTTAGAATGTAACAACACGGTCCTCTCATTTGGCGGAGAGGAGTGAAGCATCAACCTATCGATTCCGACGGACTCTAATATAGTAATAATTCTGATATTGATGATAATAAAATTATGACTACTACAACAGCAACTACTACTGCTACTCAGTGGCGGCTCTAGGATTTGGCAAGTGGGGGGGTGCGTTGGGGTGACAACTTCTAATCATGGGGGCCAACCATTTGTTGTTTAATGTGTGTAGCATTAAGTATAGGGTCCCAACAGAGGGGCCACTGGGGGGGGGCAGGCACTCAATAGGGGGGCACGGGCCCCTGGCCCTCCCGGTGGAGCCGCCACTGCTGCTACTACTACGACGACGACGACTACTACTACGACAATTATTATGATTTTGAAATAAATTTTCTCGTACAATTTAACTTAATTTCATCTTTAGTGCTTCTGCTCGGGGCATTTCATTGAGTCTTTTACAAAAATTAGAGATGTTTATAGCGTACGTTTATGGTCGCCATTTTGATTATACAGAATATTCAGATTACGCTGATTGAGTCCGTTATGTTTGCGCGTTATAAGATCAAGATTGCGAACTCAATCAGCTAAGTCCGTCGCAGCCGGTGCAAAACCCGGATGAGAAAGGAGGAAGGAGGCACCAGTGGCGGACAGAACGCTGATTTAGCTGGCTGGTCAATGCAGTTCGGAAGTTATCAGAAAGCTGTGACTGCTTCATCCCTAATCTGTGTTCTTCTTTGGGGGTAAAATTTACGAATTTCTTTATCCAGATAATCTTTACCGCGTCATGATTGTCATCTCCCACGACGTTCAAAACCGCTTCCATGACGATAAATACCATAGTAGCATAGTTGGTGTTGTTATCATTAGTGTATAGGCCTATACCGTTGATGACAAAAACAACGTTGTTGTTGTTGGTGGTGGTGATGATGATGATGACGACATTACTGGTTCAAGCTCCAGTGGCGGTTCCAAGAACTCTTAGTGGAGGAAGGGATGCAAAGAATTTCCAGGAAGTTGTTGGCGGATGGAATGAATTTCCAGGAAGATCCCACCAATTGTCAAAGAAATTATATGTAAACGGTTTAGAAGAAATCTATCGATTTGATTTATAAAATATACTGTTCAGAAATAACACTGTTTAAAAGCCATTTTAGTCTGGTTGTACAAAGTCACAGTGCAAAATCGAGTTTTCTTTTGCTGGAAGCGAATTCGTCGATGACATTGTCTATGGATATGTCCATATCTTTGTGGATATACATCAAGGCTAATCCGTTTAGAAATTTAGACGATCATTTTCCATAGACGACGCATTTTGGTGGGCCGGTGGGTGGATGCATCCCCAGTCATCCTAAAACGTGGAACCGCCCCTGTCCAGCGCCATAGCGTCTTTGTATGTTTATGATGATAACGATGATGACGCGATGATGACGCGATGATGACGATGAAGAAGAAGTAGGCATCCTGACGTCGAGACCATGGACTTGACATTTCAAACCGGATTAGATTTACAAACTTTGTTATAAGAATGTTGCATTCTGGATATAAATTTAAAATAATTTTAATTTTTAATATCTTTGGGTTTGTATCATTACGTAACGTAAGGTAATTATTAAGATAACTATTAAGATGAGTGTTCTATTTGACAATGCGTTTTGCCACGGTTCAATGAAGTAAAGATATTATTATTATTATTATTATTATTATTATTAGTAGTAGTAGTAGTAGTAGTAGTAGTAGTAGTAGTAGTAGTAGTAGTAGTAGTAGTAGTAGTAGTAGTAGTAGTAGTAGTAGTAGTAGTAGTAGTAGTAGTAGTAGCAATATCATCATCATCATCATCATCATCATCATCATTATTATTATTATTATTATTATTATTATTATTATATTTTGGATGATTTTCCGACATATTTAAGTCATTCGAAATATATTATGTTGAGGCTGTATCTTATTAGTTTATCCTTACATTAGCTACATAATTAACAGATTAGCAGTGTTCCCATAACTAAGTGTATCAGTGACGACATCTTCTGAATGCAGACACAGCTTTTATTAGACCTTGACGATAGATAATAAGGCGCATTTAAATTACAAGAAAACAAAGCATGAAAAATAATCAGTTTTTTTCTTTTTGAATGAACTTTTGACGTTAGTGTTTACTGCAGAACAAACCGCTCAGTCCAAAATCACTTATTTGCGAAAGGGCGTAGGAGAGGAAGAGATAAAGACACTGGGATTGAGGGGTCGACCCACCGACCCACCGACCCATTGGCCTCATCTAAAGGCATGAATGCGTGATGGCGCTATAGATTTGATTTCACGGATCTGTTCATAAAAAAGGAGGGATTCGGAATAATACGCTATAGTTGATTTGTGTCAAAACTTTGTAGGCCATAATCTTTTGAAATTTTTATGATGGAGAGTAGCTTTTCGAAAGACTGTGCACAGTATATAGTGAGCGGTTTGAAATGGCCGAGAAGTGTCGCATTTCGAGCGCTGTAGAATAAAATTGAGACGGACAGTATTGACAGTCTTTGCACGATTTGACGCAATCAAGATGGAACATCAAGAATATGTGATTCCAGTTCGAGTGTTCCATCACTCCGCTCAAATATCTGCATATCTAAACACCTACTGTAATAATCGATAGATTGCAACTGAACCCATTTTACCTTTGTCAGAACGCGCATGTGTGAGTCGGTAATCGGTCATGAAATATATCCTCTTCAGGCATAATATCTTTATGAAATAGCCTACCTTCCTTTATTTTTGTTAACATAATTTCAGCTTCAGCAACAACTAATAATACCGATAACAATAATAGATAACAATATTCTTCAACTTATGCCAGAAATATCACCATCTCCAACTCTCCATCATTACCATCGTCGTCATCGCAATCATCATCATCATAAACACCATCGTCGTCATGGTTATCATCATCGTCGTCGTCGTCGTCATCGTCACCTATCTTGATTGAAGTAGCTATCGCCATACCGTTCTGGCGGTTAATTTCTTAAGAAGAAGAAGAAGAAGAAGAAGAAGAAGAAGAAGAAGAAGAAAAAAGAAGAAAAAGAAGAAGAAGAAGAAGAAGACTAAATTCATTTATTGGAATGCACTGGACTTTAAAAGACATATCTCTTCGGTGTTTTTCTTTGTCTCATAAATAAAAATAACCGATCGATTTGCATGCATTACAGACGATAGAAGATTTGTCGCCCTAATCACAACGAACGCACAGGTAGACTACAAGCAGAATTTTGGCTAACAACGAAAACACATCTGCCGATGACTAAGCTTACAACGACGACGGATGAGTGATGATGATGATGATGACGTCATTGAGTACATCATTAATGTTATGACTATGGTACGCGATAGAATTTGCTTTCATCATATTTCCGTGACCTTTGAACTTGTTTGGAGTCAAATTTTGACCATTAACGTACGCTTTAATTAGTTGTATATAGGCCTGAGTAAGTAATTAAGTAAGTAAGACGAAATTTATATAGCGCTGCCCGAAAGCTGGCGCAGTGCACCAGCTTATTCACGAGCGGTCAATCTGGGTGAAATCCACAGTCCGTAGTTCGTAGTCCGTGGTGGTAAAGGTTGTAGATCCAGGTAGGCAGTCCAGGCAGGCAGAATTTTGAGGTTAGCTCCAGATTTATAATTTCTGCTGCCAGGGGCGTAGAGACGGGGGGTAAATCGGTATATATACCCCCTCCAAAAATCAGCCTACCTTAAAGTTTTTTTATGTGATTTATATAATGGTTATATGTGGTTACATGTAGTTTATATGGTTTATAGTTAAGGTATATACCCCCCAACATTTATACCCTCCCAAATCAAATATTTCTGGCTACGCCCCTGTCTGCTGCTATTTTATGCAGCGATTTTCCCATTTTAGAAATTCCTTTAAAGCAGATTTCTGCCAAAATGAACAGTACATAAATTAACATTAACATAAACATTAACATTAACATAAACAGTACCTAAATTTCTACGGCTCTGCGATCACAGACTTCTTGAGAAAAAGCGGATTTGATTCTGTCCGGAAAACAGCCCCCTCTGGCACTTCTTTCCCATCGCATGCAGCCCTATGCAACACCCCCGCGTGGTTTAACTCCCATGCAATATGGTCAAACCGATCTTGAACCATCCCCCCAACAAATTGGCACTCATATCGGTCAAATTTCAACTAAGCGCCTAAAGAATAAGAATAAGTAGCCAATGCGGTATACTACAACTTAGCCAACGCTATATAAGAAGATTTTACTTACTTACTTACTTAACACTAGTCACTTGAATACAATCCGCTTGCATTGCTTTTTACTCGTAGTCTGTAGTCCATTAATCACCGAAAACAATACTATGTTGTCCACAGTGGCGTAGCCAAGGGGGTTTGGGGTTAACCCCCCCGCCCTTGGCCGCTGAAAAATTTGAGTTTCCATGCATTTTTTATTTGTTGACGCGTCTTTGGGGTCAAACGCCCCCTTGGCTATAGACGGTAAAGGGTAAAGGTTTAAGTAAGAGGCGAAGACCTTTTTTTGGATTGTCAGCTAAAAAAGAAAAAAAGTAGAGGTGATAGGTTTTTTGCTTGTCGGGATTTTTCCAAAGTTGGTCACGGTCAAACCCAAAAATCAGACCCGTCTTCCGAAAATCCTGGCTACGCCACTGGTTGTCCGCTAAAATTACGTTCAAATGCAGTTGAATATCTAATTGTTGAAAAGAACTATTTGATATCATTTGTATCTAATTTCGAAGGTAGTTTACGCATTAATTGCCTATCTTTGTATCATAGGCGTCAATCCCGTGAGGGTCCTGGGGTCCGGACCCTCACATAAATTTGATTGTGAGGGTCCATCCATAAGGCATTGGACCGTCACGAAAACCTGAATAAATCTATATTATTGTACCGTTGTACGATTATTTAATACATTGTTGTTCTGGATAGATAGTACTGTACACGTATACATTATCACAAAATGGTATTTTAGAACATTAATAATCAGTGGCGTAGCCACGGGGAGGGTTTGGGAGTTAAACACCCCTTGGGCGGCGAAAATTTTTTGATGTGTTCCCATGCAATTTTTATTTTTTGAGGCGATTTTGGGGTGAAACACCCGCCTTGGCGGTTATCGACGAATTTTTTTTCAAAATCCCCCTTCCGGAAATCCTGGCTACGCCACTGTTAATAAGTAATAAGAATTATGCTAAAAGAGTACATGTTACTTCCTTCAGCATAGCACAAGCTGGAACAACAACAGGTGGACCCTCACAACTTCTACTACAGATTGACGCCACCGCTTTGTGTTGTGATTTAAACCTGATGCAAACGGATGGAAATATAGATTAGCCAGCCACTCTGTATGTTGTCGAGATGCGTCTTCTACGTGATGTTTGGTTTAACAGCTAATTTTTTCTTCTTCGGCAAACAACTCTCATAGCGCCGCTAGTTTTCTGAGCAAAACAAGCTTGCCAAAAACAGCGTAAAATACAGTACCGTTATCATACGGCACCTCTGTTCTGTGATAACGGATTGTATTCTTAACTTCACAGTTTAATATTATTATATCGATCGAATATCAGGCCCAGTGAATTAAACAAATATTAATGGCCCATGGGCCAACGTACACGGGCCAAAAATAATCAATTCTGTCTCAATACTATTGAGTAACGTTATATTTATTTGAAATATTTCTGCAAACACCACGAGAACAGAAAAAAGTGACATCAATTAATTATTAACAGAGAAACTGCTATTAGCAGCATTGAAGAATTATTGGCAATAGACATAGCAGCATAATAATAATAATAATAATAATAATAATAATAATAATAATAATAATAATAATAATAATAAATAACCTGCAGGTGAAAGTGGGACATCCTTTCTCCTACAACGAATATCCGTGACACTCCAGAGATTTAACGCAGTCACCTTCCACGGAACTTTCACAATAATAATAATAATAATAATAATAATAATAATAATAATAATAATAATAATAATTATAATATAGCAATTATTAAAATGATAATACATTCATTATCAGATGAAATAAATTATTAAAGACATAATAATAATAATAAAATAATAATAATAATAAAAACCGTATTAAATATAAAAATAATTGTATTACATTTTGGTATCAATGGAAATAATTTTGCGCAATATCGTATAGCGACGATATCAGTGATATTACTATTATTATTATTATTATTATTATTATTATTATTATTATTATTATTATTGTTGTTGTTATTATTATTATTATTATTGTTGTTGTTGTTGTTGTTGTTGTTGTTGTTGTTGCTGCTGCTGCTGCTGGTGGTGGTGGTGCTGCTGAAGTCTTTTGAAAATTTGTGAGTTGAGGAATCTAGGATAACTGTCCCTTTGCATCAGAGTGTAAATCTGAAACTGGGCTTCGTCGAATGTGTGTGATGTTGGGTCGACCATCTTCCGATTGATCGTCTCTCTCACCTGGGCGTCTAGACTGACCTGCAAAAGCAACAGCGTCCACACCTGACACCTCTGAACGTCACGTAACTCACGCCTTTCAACCAACCGTTCTATATATATACGAAGAGAATCAGTTAACTTGGTCGGCGAGCAACGAAACGCCGGAACGTCTAAACTGACCTACAGTTCGTAGATCACGCTAATTGTTTGCATAGTCGGAACGTCTCAACCGACCTGCCAAAAAATGCCCCAGGCACGTCACCCTCTGATCTGGAGGGGCACCGAACGTATTCGGCGCCCATGGTGGGGGGGGGAGTGAGAAAATTAAATTAGCAGGTTAACAAACCTTTAATATTAACAAATCATGACAGTTTATTGACGCAAGATTAAGACTACAGATGCACTTTTCTTGCTTTTACTGATACGAACTGGTCTATGGTCACGTGCTCAAAGTCAGTTTTCTCAGGTTTTTTCCTCTTTCAACGCTGAGCAGAGAGAGAGAGAGCAAGTCCACGAAGCTTTTTTCAAATTCAATTGGGCGCCCAGTGCATTTGCCCCTACGTGCCACTGAACACGATACTATAAGTTGTTTCAGAAACCCCATCAAAAATCATATAACACAGGATCCCCGCCCCTAGCATCGCACCGGCTCTCCCGCCCCCGCCCCGTTACCCCCTCCCCACCCACTCCACCCCAAACGACCACTGTTCGTTGCATCAGCGAGCGCGATCGACGGGACAAAGCATTATCATAAAAACACCAACCGCTGCTGCTGCTGCTGCTGCTGCTGCTGCTGCTGCTGCTGCTGCTGCTGCAGATACGAATTATATTATTCGTCTGCAATCGATGCGGCATTGCGCTGTGCCCGCGACGACCCCTCGCGGAGTTGTTCCCCCGACGGGAGCGTCTTCGCTGCACGGCCGGCCCTCTGGCGGCGGCGGCGGCGGCGGCGACGGCGCCTGGCAATCGCCCGGTTCCTTATTGTCCGGGAAGAAAGGCCGCACTCGTCCGTCCGTTCGTCCGACCCAGAAACGAAACCGGAGTTTGTTTACAATCCTCCGACTTCCGGACAGGAGCATTTGAGTCTTCTGTGATCTTCCTCCTTCTTTCCTTCCCTTCCTCATTCCTCCCTCATCGCTCCTTCCCCCCGTCTCTCCCCCCCTCCCCTTCCCCTTCCTCCCTCGCTCCCTCCCTCGCTCGCCCAACAGATACTTCAAAACATCGAGTTCTATCGTTCGATTGCATTTGTCCGCGCTTGTAGTAGTAGTAGTAGTAGTAGTAGTAGTAGTAGTAGTAGTAGTAGATGCAGCAGCAGCAGCAGCCGCCAGCCAATAGAGGGAAGTATTTATTATTTCAGCTTTCTTCGTTCATCGACAGACGGCTTCTACTTACTTACTTACTGCCTTCGATCGGTTGGCTTTGCGCGAGTTGGATTTGTGATTTACATGGCGCTGTAGAGATTTATGTAGCGCTGAGCGGTGCGCGGATAAAAGATTGTCTGTTTAATTCAAATGAAGTTGGACTGGCAAGATTGGCGGCGGCGGAGAGAGAGACACACAGACACAGACACAGAAACAGACACAGAGACAGAGACAGACACAGAGACAGAGACAGAGACAGAGACAGAGATAGAGACAGAGACAGAGATAGAGACAGAGACAGAGATAGAGACAGAGACAGAGATAGAGACAGACAAAAGTAGACTAACTTTGCCAACAGGTCTCAAATAAGAATAGATGCCAACAAAATTTTTCGTCTTCTGAAAAGCCGGTAGAGGTCAGGCCACCCTCCATTTCAGCAATTTTGACCCCCCCCCCCCACTGAGGGGTCGGCGTGGGAAACACGGATCATCTGAGAGCCACTGAATTCTGCTGATTTAGTGAAACCAACATAACCCCCAGCAGTGGCGGCTGCACATGGAGGGCCCGGGAAGGACCTTGCCCCCATTGAATGTCTGGCCCCCGTTGCCCCCCTGTATTTAGACCCTATACTTCCAACTCCGTATACCGATCAATAAATGGTTGGCCCCGTGCTTAGAAGTCGCCACCCCCCCCCTTCCACGCCCACTTGCCAAATCCTGGAGCCGCCAATGAACTCCCAGCTGTTTTAAAACTTTAAAAAATAAATAAAATTTGCCCAAAGAATCAAAATGACTTTAGAAAATAAATTCTCCTTTTTTCTACTTGAAACGGCTAAAAAAACTACCAGTTTCTGCTTCATGCATAGACTCCGTGTTTAACCCCTTAACTGGGAACCCCGGATATATCCGTCCATTTTACATTGAGTTACAGTTAAATACACGGTTTAAACCACACACTTCTTAATGAATTCTTTTAGTTGAGACCCAGTGTTTATTCTAGGCCTGTTTGGGGGATTCCCCTCCAAGTTTTAAAATTCCCCCAAAAAATTTGTATATGTTGGCTTGGTGGATGGAAATTCCCCCTCAAAAAAAAGCGTGGAAAGACAAATCTGCCCCCAAACATTTCAAATTCCCCAATGTCAAGGTGGCTAGAATAAACACTGGTTGAGACCTGCCTGAGGGAGGGAGGGAGTGAGGGACTGGGAGAGGGTGCAGGGTGCGGGGGTCGGGGGGGGGTCGGTGTACAGCAGCAGCAGAGAATGAACGGTCTCACTTCTTTTGGCGAGAGGATGGAGATGAAGTCGTCGTAGATGGCGCGCGCCTTCTCTTCCACGGCCTCGGTCATCGTCTCCTGCTTCAGGTCCTCGCAGGCGATCCAGAACAGCATGTTCTCTTCGCTGTACTCCGACCTCAGAAACTCCTTGAACACTTGTCGACCTCCTGTTACAACATCATCACGACTACCGTACAGTGTACATCACACTACTTGCATCATGTGAACTGCACACACACACACACGCACACACACACACAGACAAATACACACTCATGCACACATACCAGAGGCGTAGTGACGGGAGATGTATATCGGTATATATATATATATATATACCTTTCCCCCCAAAAAAGTATATATAACATATACAGTATATGTAGTATATATATAACATATATAATAAATAAATAATATATAACAATATAATATATATAACAATATATACCCCAAATTTATACACC
>CM030853.1:3189928-3209928 GCA_018105865.1 Metaphire vulgaris
GAGATGATGATGATGATGATGATAATAATAATAATAATAATAATAATAATAATAATAATAATAATAATAATCGTAGAAATAAGTGCAATATTTAATTGCAAAAATCAACAATTTCAAAAAGAGAACCTTGGTTCCAGATTTTCGCACACTACTGTATATTTTGAGGCAAGACACGCACGCATGTGGTTGAATTTAACCGCGAGTCGACTGATAACCGGCGAGAATCTTACCGCGGACAAATAATTGCGGACGTGAGCGAAAACAGATTTATCTTTCTCTCTAGACGCCAAGCGTCAAAACCTATCGCATATTATATTATAATCTGCAAGACACAAAACAGAACGTTTCGCATTAAAAGCAAGCATCGAAATTCTTCATAACGTTGGCGGATTCGGGAGAGGGAAACAGGGGTCGCGTGCCACCCCAGCCCATCCCCAAATTTTTCCCTCTGATCTTTCCTCATCGTAGTGAAATGCCGAAAGTTATTAAAGGCAAGAATAAATATACGCTTGGAATGGGCGGAACAAGGCAGAATGCGGACCCCTCCCCAATTTGAATTTCTGTATACGCCCCTCCTGCATCTCAATGCCTTATTTTCTGTCTGTTTGGTAGCAAAATAAAAGTCAACCGGGGGTGGGAATTGTGCGTGAAAGACGAAAATTTCCTCTATAGCGAAACAAGAATCACTATTTAGGCCTGAACTTTACGGCTTCTACAACAATGGCGTCGTCACTTCGCCTAGCATAAACAAAAATCACAAAATGGCGGCCGTGGTTCAAGATCAGTAACGTCACGGCCACTTCTGCTGAATATCTGACTCGATGGTATTTTTAAAGGATATCAGTCCGGATCTCATCTCTCCGTCGGGTTCCATGATAATGGAATCAATAAACCGCGAAGTCGTTCCATCGTATAGTCCCAAGAATACTACAGGGAACTTACCAATCGGGATTTTACGGCTCTAATATTGGTTCTCGCTTTTGGATGGATGGATGGATGGATGGATGGATGGATGGATGGATGGGGGATACGTTCCGCATCCTAAACGGTCGACACGGGATCGGATAAATGACTCGAGTCAACAACGCTTATGACTTGATACTGTTGTTGTCAGCGATGTATGCACAAAACACACACACAGACGTACATACATATACGCGCACACACACACACACACTTACACAGGCCCGGCAATAGAAATTTCGGATACCTGGGCAGAGCAGTCACGGACCCCCATAAAAAGTTTGAAAGTTTAGATAAGATTTTTAGAATGCTTGTCGTCAAAAAAGGCATAAAGTTTTCAAAAAATATACAAAAATATACAAAAAAAATATACAAAAATATACTAAAATATACAAAAATATACAAAAATATACTAAAATATACAGATCAAGTGTAAAAAATGGCAATTACCTTTTTATGCTTGTCAGAATTTTCAGGACGTTAACGTACAAACAGTGTCTTCGACTGCCCCATCCTCTCCAGCCACGTGTCTCAAATCAACAACTACCAGGGCCGGATTAAGGTCCGAGTGGGCCATGGGGCTGAGAGAAGGAAAAAAGGTCGTCGCTTCCATAATTTGAAAATTGCCCCTTGTAAAATTTTCCGCTGCCTTCACTGAAAATATCTGACAAGCAAGAAAAATTTAGGTCGTCGCTTGAAAACGGTGGGCCTATTTTTTCCGGTGGGCCTGGGGCTTCAACCCCCTCAGCTCCCGCCTTAATATGGTCCTGATAACTACCCTAGAGGCCAGTATTGTATAATGGGATTTGGCGAGAATATCAGACCAATGTCAAAAATAGCGAAATCCTGCAGTCTATGCCAGTGGCGGCTCTAGGATTTGGCAAGTGGGGGGGGCGTTGGAGTGGCAACTTTTAATCTTGGGGTCAACCATTTGTTGTTTAATGTATGTAGCATTAAGTATAAGGTCCCAACAGGGGGGCCACTGGGGGGAGCAGGCACTCAATAGGGGGCACGGGCCCCCCTGCCCCACCCCCGGTGGAGCCGCCACTGGTATATGAAAGCGACTTTTTCACACCACTGTAACCGGGTAATGTGCTCACGCAGTCCGCTATTGGATAAGTTATCACATAAATCTTAACCTATAATAATAATAATAATAATAATAATAATAATAATAATAATAATAATAATAATAATAATAATAATAATAATCTCGACCTCCGACCGCCTTCAACGTCTTCATAATAATAAATAGCATTGCATGAGGCGACATTTTGCGGACAGGCCCGGGCCCCCTAAAGATCTCCTGGCCCCTAGGCATTTGCCTCTGCTTCTCTCCTCTCGGCGGACCTGCACGTACACACAAATAACGTACACACACGCACAGATACATTTACCGGTACATTCGGACGCGTATACGCATAGCGCATACATGAATTTCTCTATGACTCAGAACGGAAATATAACGAGCTGCTCCACCTGGCGACAAAAGCTCGTAGATCGGACGTCACAGTGTGGACGCGGATGAAGACAGTTAAATCTATTAGGATCGAAGATTTCAACGAATAGATGGCGGAATAATTATTCTGTTTAGAGATTCGTGTTATTTAAAAAAATTCTCGAAATCGCATAAAACATGCACGAAATACATTCGAAGCGACACTTTCAACGGAAATAAATTGTCAATTCTGGGCTCTTTATCCGCCCGTAATCCGAAACGCAGTCAGAAAACAGGTAGAACGCAGACATTCAACGGTGGCAGTACCGTTTTAAGATGTTTTGGGGTCCCCAGGCATTTAAAAAAAGTAATGATGAGCTTTTTTTGCTTATTCTACTGTTGGATGGAAAAATTAATAAAAATCAAACAAAAATAAAGCGGCGATGACCTTTTTTACAAATTATTTTCTTTTCACCGTCCACCGGGGCTCCTCATATATTGCGGGGCCAGGCTGGGCACGTGCCTGCCATGCCCCTGTGCCTTAAAACGGCCCTGGACAGTGCCTAGTCTGATCCGTATCTGAATACTTTCAAGTTTCGAATACAGTTGAAATCGGATTACTGAGAAAAGAAAAAAGCTGGAACATATCGATTCAAAATATCAAAGTTGAAACCATGTGGCGGTATATAAATGCGACAGACATTGGCAGAGGCGGCTCCACAAGGAGACCAGAGGGCCAGTATTCTTCCCCCACACCACCCCATTGAAAGCCTGACCTCATCAGTGCCTCCCCTCCCCCTCCCCCAATTGCGAGGATGATATTCTTCCTGTATGCGCTGATTTATGAAAAATAGTTGCCCCGTGTTTATAAGTTGCCACCCCAACGCGCCCCCCCACTTGCTAAATCTTGGAGCCGCCACTGTGCATTAAATAGTGAAAGATGGAACATTTATTTCCAGGCTCTGTCGCTAAATCCCTTCAAGGAAGAAGGAAGGATCTCTCTCTGTCTCTCTGTCTCTGTCTCCCTCTGTGTGTGTCTCTCTCTCTGTCTCGCTGTCTCTCTGTCTCTTTGTCTCTCTGCCTCTCTCTCTGTCTCTCTCTCTCTCTCTCTCTCTCTCTCTCTCTCTCTTCCATCTTATTTAAGCTTCAGCACCACCTTCCTCCTCACTTCTTTCTCCGCCGGCGACCAGTGTCAGATCCAGGATTTATTTGGCAAGTGGGGTCTCCCTTTCTGGAGGAAACTTCTAAGCACGGAGCCGATTATTTTTCTTCATAAGGCTGGACTATAGTCTAGTTGCTTAGAATGAGTGCACAAACGTATAGAGACCACGGGGGCCAGGCATCCAATAGGGGGGCACGCCGCCCCCACCCCCGCACACTCTATGGGGCCACCTCTGATGTCTACCCCACTCTCAGGTGCACCCCATCCACCTCAGCCCGCTGGCAAAAACCGTTTGGCTGCTAATTTCCTCGGTGCCGTAATGAAACACTCTTTTGAATTTAGACGTAAAAAAGTCAGACGACAACCGAAGACCAACAGTACCGTTCTTCTTTCTTGGTCTTGCCGTCCGGCAAACGTAACCTCCCCCCCGCCATCCCCTCTCCCTCGAACCAGTAACGACGACAACAACGGCAACGCGAACCTTTCGTCACGTGACCTGGCGTCGAAAAGTCACGTGACGGAGCGTCGCTGTTGAAAATGGCGTGTTTGGTTTTTTATATATCTCTGTCTAATGCATTCGTTTGCGATGCGTATATGCACTATGCAAGCCTGCTCTCCGTAGTAATGTGGAATAGGAGAGGGGAGAGGAGGAGGAGGAGGAGGAGGAGGAGGAGGAGGAGATGAGGAGGAAAACAGGAAGTGACGTATAATACCGAGTACTTGGAACGAGTACTTTCAGAGGCGAGTACTTTCAAAGGCGAGTACTTTCAAAGGCGAGTACTTTGCGTATATATATATATATATATATATATATATATATATATATATATATATATATATGCTGTATTTCAAATATATGCCGCATTTCAAACGCCTCATGGAGGCACAGCGTGGAAAGATATTTGGGGAAAATTTGGGGAGAACCCTTTCACAGAATGGGCTAGAGGTTACTTCCAACCGACGACCATGCATGCATACAAAGAACGGTCCTTTTAGTATTATAGTCCTTTCAGCGCCTCTGAATATAGTCACTTAGAAGAGGCGCTGTATACAAGGCCATTATTAATGTACATTATATCATTACATTACACATGAACCAGGTTTGGGCCCATGCAAGAAAAAGCAGTCAACAAAACCAACCGAAATTTGCGAGAAAATTACGGGAGATCATGTTTTTCTGCCAAATTTTCTTATATATACATATATAGTAAGACAGTATTGCATTGTATATGTATATATTGTACAAGGTGGCTAAAAAAAGACGGACTAGTCACATTTAGGTTTGTATTTAATATAGTCCGGTTTTTGCGCCACCCTGTATACACATCAATACATGTGACACACATACACGCACATATATTTCTTATATATTTATATATATATATATATATATATATATATATATATATATCAGAAATCAGAAAAAGTTGCACTGCAGTCTCGCATTTATTAGACTGTTATATATATATATTATATATATATATATATATATATATATATATATATATATATATATATGTTCATTAACTCGACAATATACTTCTTATGCATTTTTCAAAAGCTTAGTCCGCGATAATTGCTCGTATACTCTTACTTACTTGCTTACTTCTTATTTGTGTTGCTTTCATGTAAACCGCTTTCGCCGTGTAATGGTGTAAACGTTCCGGGAAGGCGTCGACCTGTTTACCGCTGTAAATCCTTCGCGCTTCGTCGTCGTCGTCGTTACCACAGCAACGGTTGCCAAGGCAACGCCTGACCTTGCGGCGGTGCAAAGCTACCGCGGCACAGACCGGTGTTTACCACGGGACGGTCCTGCCAGGCTGCCAGTAGGCGGAACGCACTAGCCGACCCGCCCCCCCCCCGAGAGAAGGGGCGGCTCCCCATTGCCCATCTCCACGTTCACACCACCACCACCACCACCCCCTCCAGACCCCCACCCCCTCCATCCATCCATCCACTCGAAAGCCGTTTCGTGTTCATTGGAACGACGACGATCCTGCACTCGTAATCATCGAACGTTCTGAATGCGGTTATTAAAGACTGGCGCCATATAAATCAGTGCCAACTGACCGGTTATGGATGGCGGATGTCGCGTTCTGTTGACAGACAGTCGAATGAATGACAGACGTTGGCTGAGAGAGAGAGAGAGAGAGAGAGAGAGAGAGAGAGAGAGAGAGAGAGAGAGAGACAGACAGAGAGACAGACAGACAGACAGACAGACAGACAGACAGACAGACAGACAGACAGAGACAGACAGACAGACAGACAGACAGACAGAGAGAGAGAGAGAGAGACAGACAGACAGAGAATCTTTTAGCACATCTAACGTTTTTTGCATTTCATAAAATACTAAATCAGAGTCATGTATCAAAACTCTGAGTAAAAGCTAGGGCGTAGCGACGGAGGGGGTGTATCGGTATATATATCCCCCTCCTCCCCAATAAAAAAAATCCGTCTACCTTAAAGTTTTTTTTTTATGTTTTTAAAATTTTAAAGATTTACACCCCTTCCAAATCACATTATACCCCCAAATCAAATTTCTGGCTGCGCCCCTGATAAAATCATAGAAACTGTTACACACTGGAGTCTATAGTCCGTCTGTTTGCAGCGGCGGCTCCATGATTTGGTAAGTTGGGGGGGAACCCGTTGGGGTGGCAACTTCTAAGCATGGGGCAAACTATTTTTCCTACACCTGGACTAGTCTAGTTGCTTAGAATGAGTGCACAAAAGTATGGGGCGGCCATTCGGGGGAGGGGGGTAGGCGTTCATTAGGGACACGGGGTTCCAGGCCTTCCATTTGGAACCACCTCTGTCTGTGGCAGTAATAGTCTATCCGGGGCAAAGACAGCGGAAATTTGAAGCCAATTTGCGGGCCGCCATTTTGCTGAGTTTTAGACAACGGTCGCCATGGTTACCATAGAAATTACCGTAAAACTTCTAATACAAGCCCTGGCTTTTATATTAAAACGACTGACTTTTTATCCCGGCCTTTTGAGACATAGACTTTTATATATATATATATATATATATATATATATATATATATATATATATATATATATATATAAAATTATTATTATTTTCTATATATACTCACGGTTCGCAGTCAGTTTCTGAAACCGCTTTCGGTTTCGATCCGTTTGCCTGTTGACTTCCATCGTCGACCGTTTTAACCGTCAAACTAAAAGAATTGAATCGGAAAAAGTTACACTGCAGTCTCGCATGGTGGGTGGCGCAAAAAACCGGACTACTAACTGATTGGACTATATTAGATTTTTATCATTTCGTTTTTCGAATTGTTGATAGTTGCCATGGCAACTGGGCACATGTGTTCTCCTTAGATGAGTCTTACTGGCGATTACAGTAGAACTTCGTTATAACGCACTCGGTTATATGGCGTATACTCGGTTATAACGTACCGCAGTGTACGGCCTCGTGCGATGCGCTACCGTATTTGAGGGTATTGGATAAAACGTACCTTTGGACATAACGCGCTCAATTTTACAGACCCTCTATGTACGTTATAACGAAGTTCGACTGTAATTTGAAGTGGAAACTTCATATTGTCACGACCTGCAGTAATATAGACTCCAGACTGGTCGAAATCCAGTTTCATGTCACGTGACTGACTGGTTGACGGATGGATAAAGAGATGAGCAAGGCAGCATTGGCAAAACAATTACAAGGATCGGTGGATAGATGGATGGATGGATGGATGGATGGATAAATACAGTACAAGGGATAGATTGAGAATGGAAGTAGCAGATGAAATGGATGCATAATTTGGTAAATAAATGGATACATTGATGTGGATGCAGTGCCGTTTTAAGAAATTTGGGGGCATTGTGCATCTTTTAAAAGTAGCACCAAAAAGAGTGGTGCTGGCCTTTTTTGCTCGTCGGGCTTACGAGCAGCAGAAAATCGAAAATCAAGCAAAAACAATACAAACTATTTTTTCCACCGCCGCCCGCCGGGGGCCCCTAGTATATCTTGGGGCCCTAGACACGTGCCTACCTTGCCTATGCCTTAAAACGACCCTGAGTGAATGTATATATGCAATGTATGTGTGTGTATATATATATATATATATATATATATATATATATATATATATATAGTACGGGTATACATATGTGTATATATACATATATATATATATATTTATATTTATATTTATTTATATCCAAGTAACTAGCAATATGACATTTTCCACGCATCGGTGCCATGGAAACAGATAAATTACGTCATTTCGTTCGCTCACCGCTCATCCAATCAGAACGCTCGGCGATGACGACACGAACGCAAGTCATTAGAATAAACAGCATCCTTAAGTCCTGGTCCTTAAGTGCAAAGACTAGGAACGAAAATCCAGGACAATAGGAAATCTAGACTTGGAAATTTTGTTTGGAATCTTGGACTTCCGGAAGTATCATGACTAACCAGCTCTAATTGAGAGATCCAAGCCAGACTCTCAAGGCCAGTCCCTCAAGGCCAGTCCCTCAAGGCCAGTCCCTCAAGGCCAGTCCCTCAAGGGCAGTCCATCAAGGCCAGTCCCTCAAGGCCAGTCCCTCAAGGCCAGTCCCTCAAGGCCAGTCCTCAAGGCCAGTCCCTCAAGGCCAGTCCCTTAATGCCAGTCCCTCAAGGTCAGTCCTCAAGGCCAGTCCCTCAAGGCCAGTCCCTCAAGGTCAGTCCCTCAAAGACAAGATCACAGAGTTTTCTGGCAGCCCCTTTCAGAATGGCGCCCAGGGCATCGACCCTACCCCTGCCGTACCCTAGGCACGCCACAGATCAAGGACACGTCCTCAAATTACCCCCCCCCCTAATTTCCACAGAATTGAACACAAGTGGCGCCTACGAGATTGCAAGGAATGACGAGATATTGCGTGATAAAAGGAGACGGTTGACGGTTCTAAACGTGACCTGGAGTGAGTGCCATTAATTTTGAAGGTCGAACTTCTCTGGCATTGCGAATCATCGATTCGCTGCATTCCTATGTCGACCAACGTTCAAGGACTTTTCGCGCGCCTGCTGTGCTAACTGCAACTACAGCAGACGCTCGAAATCGACGCAGACGACACCAAGGACGGCTTCCCGCGCATTCTCGTCGTCTGCGCTTCGAAACCTTACGGGATTTTATTACTAGAACGGACTATGTGTGTGGCTTCTATACTCCACGCCTAATACTACGTAACTTGATATTATAATATATTGAACTAACATCGTTTTTGTCGTTTTTGCAAAAACGACGAAAATTCTTGTACGCCATCATTTAGACCGGTAGATAACGTCAACTAATATTCAGAGTTTTTACCCATGACCACACACACAGACACACACACGCACAGAGAGAGAGAGAGAGAGAGAGAGAGAGAGAGAGAGAGAGAGAGAGAGCACAGCAGATAACCTTAAATAACTGCGATTATCCGCACCGCCACAGGAATGCCAAGCCATTTACAATCATGCACGATGCGGCGCTATAAGATCGACGATATTTCAGCTTTGTAGGCTATATACTTTCAGGAATTCGTAAAATCTTAGCGGTGCATATAGGCCTAGTAACAGGCGGGTATGCACTGTACAGCGTAGCATACCAGTGACTAGTATTTATGAAGATCCTGTTGAAACGCTAAGAGGCCGTCCATCGGGCACGTCACGCAATTTTTTGACAACTTTTTACCCCTCCCTGTCACAACCTGTCACAAATCTTGTACCGCCTCCTAAAGCGTCATCCATAAATTACGTCACACGGGTTTTCTCTTTAATTAACATATTTGAGACTCTCACATGGGCGTCCGCAGACATTTTTCCAGGGGGTGCAAAACAAGGTTTTGTGCGACGAAAGAAACAAGTAATTTTACTTTTTCATAATTCTACAATTTCTCCAGTGAGGGGGGGGGTGCTATTGCACCCCTTGCACTCCCTCCGGACGCCCCCGGTTTACTTGTTCAACTTGCATCAGCCAGACACATATTCAACTTCCGGCAAAGATAACGAATATAACCGAGACATAAAATTTTACGAATCTAGTTAACTATGGGTCAATCAGCAAAACATCCGCTCTCAAACGCTTTTACTAAACCTCCTATTAAGATTATTTGATTATACTTAAAGTGTGACGTCACGGTGGTCCTTACCCCCTCCCCCCCGCCCCACTCTCACCTGTCACGAACTGTCGCACTTTAAATCTTGGACCCCTTCTCGTCGAGCGTGATGTAATTTATGGACGGTCCTTTGTTGCCCTTCGATTAGACCAATCTATAGTAGTGATTGCCTCTCTGTATTTCAGTGCTCCGGGTGGGGTGAGTGGCGTTGCCAGGATTTCGGAATGGGGGGGGGAGGGGTTGGCGGCACATCGACAAGAAAAGGTCGTTCTTCCAATATTCACGCATTATCTTCGAACATACAACACACACACACTCCCCAGTGTACCCACATTTTTCATTTATTTTGCGCAAATTCCGCCACCGTTTTCTGCCACCACCCCTCCGCGTTCGCGCCAAAGGGTGGGGTGGTCAGTCACATCAATTTAGAAATGGAACCTTATTAACCCCTTAACTGGGCATTTAACTGTAACTCAATGTAAAATGGACGGATATATCCGGGGTCCCCAGTTAAGGGGTTAAAATTCTTACCAGGAGAGCATGTTTCAGAACACGGAACGAGAGAGAGAAAACCCCGTCCTGTCTTTCGGTTTCAAGACTCGAACCGCAGACTGGCGTCCATTGGGCTCGGCTCCTTCCTACAACCGGTGTCGAAGTCCCTCCGTCTGGACGGTCTTCCGGCGAGAAAGATGCACGGCTTCTGGTACTCTCGACCAGCCACCGCCGCCGCCGCCGCCGTTGTTGCTGCTGCTGCTGCTTCGCGCCCTAGCAGAAGAAAACGAGGCGAAGCGACTGGCGGTCGTCTGCTGCTCGCGCTCGGCGGGAGATTGATTGGAGGCAGACGATAGATAGACAGAGTAACAGAAACAGACAGAAAGACGGACGGACAGACAGACAGACGAACGGACGGACGGACTGGCAGAGAGAGAGAGAGAGAGAGAGAGACAGACAGACAGACAGACAGACAGAAAGGACGAGAAGGGGCCATAGAGTGTGTGCTGCGGCCTGGCATGTACCGCCGTTTGAGGCACCGGTGGCGCCACCTGGTAAGGCACAGAGGGGGCGTTGCGTACATAATGACACGGCTGCTGCTGCTGCTGCTGAGGCTGAGGTTGAGGCTGCCGCGGTTGCAACTACTGTTGCTGCTACTGCTGCTGCTGTTGCTGTTGTTGTTGTTGGCAGTTGTGTTGCACTGCGAGTGGAACGGCGAAAGTGAGTGAGTGAGTGAGTGAGTGAGTGAGTGAGTGAGTGAGTGAGTGAGTGAGTGAGTGAGTGAGTGAGTGAGTGAGTGGGTGATTGATGCGGTGCTGAGCGCTCTGTTCCATGTCCATGCCGTGGATGCTCGAAGAGCAGGAGGAGGAGGAGGAGGAGGAAGAAGAAGAAGAGGGGAGGAGGAGAAGGGGAAGAAGGAGGAGGAGGAGGAAATCGCCAAGTTGGTAATAATTGAGATGATAAGAATGATTCTACACAATTAGTTTATATTATTATCGGAACTAACTATTGCCGCCATGCAGGCAGAAAGTGAAGATGATGATCGTGATGATGACGATGATCGGAACTGCAGACGAGAGTTACAACGACGACGACGATGATGACGACGACGACGACGACGAAGGTTACGAGCATGATGATGATGACGATGACGACGACGACCACTGACTCTGGTTTGCGAAAGTTACGAACGACAGCGTTTCAAATCCACGCGTCGGCCTACGATTCCACGTCATTCCAGTGATCAATCAGATATGCAGGATCGTCTTAACCCCTTAACTGGGCGCGACGGCTCAGAGCCGTCCAGTTTACATTGAGTTACAGATTTATTCCCCAGTTAAGGGGTTAAGATATCTGATTCATGTTACAACAGGTTTTATAGACATCAAAAACAAGTTTTATAATTAAGTCGCTGTGTGAGAGAAGCCAATTGAAGGCCTGTTGAATAGAGGGTTTATAGAGCCTTGATATCGAAAAATCTAATCGATTTGAAGAAATTATCCGACTAAATCCACATTTTCCTCTTGTTCCTTCTTCATTGCTTTAACCTTTGGAAGAATAATCAACAATATCGTTATCTATTTTGATCTACAGGGTTCGAAATAGAGCACTCCCAGCCATTTCATAATACACACTAACGCCAACGACTGTACGAGAACGAGGGACATCAACTAAATGAAAGTCCTGCCGAATATCTTGTGGAATGTGGAATGGCTAGTAGGGCGATCGAGGGAAGAGCACCGTATTAAGGCGTACTTAGAGCCCCCACCCTCGGTCCGCGAAACAGGGGGCCCCGGCGGACGGCGGAATAAGCAACCCAACCCAACCCAACCCGTGGGTGGACCCAACCCATGTCCATGTCTGAATTTATCCATGCATTAACTTATATAGCGCCATCGTTTGATGCGCCGAGATGTAAGAAATGAATGCATATCATATTAAGAAACCGAAACCTGGATTATAACATGATCTCGTATTTAACTGATATATTTTCTATTTTTCTAGAATTCATCATCAATTAATGTTTAAAATTTTCCATTTATCTTTTTCCGTTGTTAATCTCATTCCATCTATTATTGTCATTTGATATCTTTCGAAGTCTTCTTTAATGTTATCCATCCACTTTTTCCTGGGTCTTTCTAGAATTAATGTTAAAATTTTCAGGTGTGCAAACGCAACAAACGTCAAGCAAAACAACTATACGGCGCCACCTAGCGAATGTATAATCATGGGTAAAACCAAAAGTGTGCTGCGTGTGTCCGATCTGGGAAAAATTCCGTTCATTTTAGCCTTACAGTGTCGGTTCCAGGATTTCTTGGTGGGAGAGGATGAAATGAATTCATAGAAAGTTGGTGAGGTGAAGGGGGTGAATTAGAAGGTAAAAAAATCAATAAACTTTGCCTGAAAAGGCTGACTAAAGGAAATTTTACCTATAATTTGACAACATTTTCACCGAAAAAATAGGTTGACGAGCATACAAAATGCATACTAATTAGCTCCGGACACCCACAATTTGAGGTCGACACCCCCTTAAATTCACATTCCTAGAAATATCCCTGTATTGTATCAACTAGGCCTTCAGACCGCCTTCTCTATATAAATTTTATTCAATTCTGTACATGTTTCACGTTTTATTTGTGATGAAACTGAGTTGTGGAAAGTCGATTTTAAAACTCGCTGTTGAATGCATTTTTACATTTCCATCGGCTGCACAGCTGATGGAAAAATTTTGTGGACATGTTAAAGAGTTTCGTCTTTCGTTCGCCAGATGGCAGCAGCTGTATGTTAATTTATAAAGGTGTCCGACAAATGACTATTAATTAATACCACTCGCATTGCTAACGACTTTACCTAATTAATTTATTTATTTATTCATTCATTCGTCCATTCATTCATTCATTCATTCATTCGTCAGTTCATACATTCTATCATTTATCTATTTTTTATTTCGTTTTTTTATTTTTTTATTTATTTCTGTTAATTCATTAATTTTCAAGTGGCCATTAAAGCATATTTGATAAAATAATTATATAATCAAGATCTACAGTATAGTCCAGATAAGCACATAAAACGTGTACAGTAAACCTGATAAATTATATCTTTGATGAGTGGACCGCAGGAAAATCGAAGCCTTTGATGATAAATATTTCCAAGACTTTCTCCGACCGGCGTTGCAATTAGTAGTTAATTCCGCCGACGATAGGTGGCGCTAGGGCTTCTGATAATATATTAGTGCGGATTCCCGTTGCACGGAGAATCACTCCAAGTGCCGGAAATTGGAGTGCGCCTTGCACTCGCGCCGCACTGGAAACCGTAAAGTGCGAAGTGCGAAGTGCGAACTTTAAAAGCGCCGCCGCCGCCGCAAGATTTGCTCTTTTAGCATCCTTCGTTTCAGAAATGGAATCACTTGACCCGGATCAGCAGACGACATCATCGCGCGTCGGTCGACGCGGGAAACGACGGGGCCAAAAGTTCAAGGGTCAGTCGAAGTCGGAGAGAGTTCAAGAGATCAGCCCGAACGCGAGAGAGAGAGAGAGAGAGAGAGAGAGAAAGAGAAACGAGTCGGGATTAGGATTACTACTACTACTACTACTACTACTACTACTACTACTACTACTACTACTACTACTACTACTACTACTACTACTACTACTACCACTACCACTGCTACCACTACCACTACCACTACTACCACTACCACCACTACCACCACCACCACCACCACCACCACCACCACCACCACTACCACTACCACTGCACCACCACACCACCACCACTACCACCACCTACTACTACTACCACCACCACTACCACCACCACTACCACTACCATTATTATTATTATTATTATTATTATTACTATTATCATTATTATTATTACTGCTACTACTACTACTACTACTACTACTACTACTACTACTAAATCTACTACTACTACTACTACTACTACTGCTGCTGCTGCTGCTACTAAATAATGGGACGAGGACAAGAAGGGCAATTGATGTGATTAATAAAGGCCGTTCGGCATCAGTCGCTGTCCTTTTAGGATGATTGAGACCACCGATGGAAGGAAGGGAGGGAGGCAGGGAGGCAGGGAGGAAGGCGATCCTAGTCGGATAAAAAGCCGTCCTTTGTCCCCGCGTCCGGAGTGAGGAGTGCGGCGAGTGCCGACCGACCGACGACGCCTTCTTTGTCCGCCGCGGAGCGATGATTGCGCAAGGCTCCCCGGGGAGGCGTTCACCCCGTCGGTCGGTCGGTCGGTCGGTCCATGGTCGGTCGGTCTGTCGGCGAATAAGGAAAACGTGGAAGGCTTCTTCCATCCCTCCCTCCCCCTCTCCGTCTCTCCCTTCCCATCTCCCTCGCATCCCCCTTGCACTGCCGAACCTGGTCGGTATGGCGGTGGGTGGGTGTGAGTGGGTGGTGGTGATGGTGGTGGTGGTGGTGTCCGCGTCTGACCGAACCGCCGCTAAGTCCACTTCCGGTGAGATAGTCGTCCAATTACTCGGTCGCCATGGCGACGAGAAATCGCTCGAATTACCCGACCGTAATGAGGAGTGACGTCGACGAGCAGCCTCGCTTTCGTCGTCGTCGTCGTCGTCGTCGTCGTCGAAAGATGAGAACGAGAGATATCGCGTGACTTGGCACCAAGACGCACCCCCTCTCTTTCCCTCTTACCCTCCTCCTCCTCTTCCTCCTCTTCCTCCTCTTCCTCTTCTGCATCTTCGTCTGTCGTTAATAACTGCGGCGTTCTTTCATCAGCGCGGTGGAAGAGAGAGAGAGAGAGAGAGAGAGAGAGAGAGAGAGAGAGAGAGAGAGAGAGAGAGAGAGAGAGAGAGAGGAGAGAGAGAGAGAGACTGGAAGACGCGCGTTTCCACTTCTGGCGACTGGAAGCGACTGGAGGAACAACTGCTGGAAATGAAAGGAAGAGAATGTGAGGGAGGAGGAGGAGAAAGTGGAAACGAGAAGAGGAGAAGGAGGAGGAGGAGGAGGAGGAGCGGGAAAAGAGGAGGGGCGGGCGGGCGGATGGAAAGAGATGGACGGGTGGGTGGCGTGGGCGACTGAAGAGGATTGCGAGACGAGACGGGGGGTGGTGAGGGCGTGGCCGTTCGATCCGGAATTGAAGCTAAAGACGTGTGGTGGTGGTGGTGGTGGGTGGCGGCGGCGGGGGTTGAGTTGGAAGGGGGCGGGGGTTGGAAGAAAAGAGAATGGCGGGGAGGAGGAGGAGGAGGAGGAGGAGGAGGAGGAGGAGGAGGAGGAGGAGGAGGTCAGTCGAGGAGGAATTACTCCAGCAGCTGGCTTCGTTAATGAGACAAGCCGTTCTCGGCGGGATTTTGCCTCCTCACTCCCCACTCCTCACTTCTTGCCCCTCCCCTCACATCCCACCCCCCACCCCGACGCCGAGGAAAAAATATAATTGAAGGGATTAAGGTCGGTCGATGGTCGAACGGACTCGACTTTCGCCCCGAGGCCTCCGCCGTCTTCTTCTCACAATGGTTCGGACAAAAAAGAGAGGGGTGGGTAGGGGTGGACCACGCCCTACCATACCCCCATCTCCCCCCCTACTTCCACCCGCACACGCGTGTTTTTGTTCCCTATAGGGAAGAACGGGGAAATATGAGCCTCCCTCTTCTTTCGTCTCCGTCTCCGTCGCCGTCGTCCGTCGCCCGATCCCCTGGGTCGGGCTCTTAAGCCCCGCGGCCGATATTAATACGCGGCGAGCGAACGGATATTGGGGGGCGAGCGAAGCCAAGCCAGCTTCGGCACGACTCTCGGCTGGCTGTGATCGGGAACGCGCGTTTTAGTTATTGCAGGCGGTCGCTAGATGTCGAACGGCACGAAAATTAGGCGAAAACGAGGCGTCGTTCTCGTATTACAGCTCTTGATATATATATATATATATATATATATATATATATATATATATATATATATATATAGTCAACTGGCGAATATTTACCGTCGTCGTTACGTTATTGTCCGTCTCGGTCCCTCCCTAGGGGGCGCTATCGACCGGCGTTCGTTTCCGGTTCCGGTAATCGGCTGAATTATGTGGCGCCCGTCGTAGAATTTCGCCGGCGCCTAATAAACGACGAACTAGAGAGAGAGAGAGAGAGAGAGAGAGAGAGAGAGAGAGAGAGAGAGAGAGAGAGAGAGGAGAGCGTAATTCACGATTAAATCGGCATTACAATGTGATGGCGCTATATGAATTCGACGGGGCCGCTTTTCGCATTTACGTTGCAACAGAGGGCGCTATTCGCGTCGAAATGGTGTCGTGACGTCACAAGCATCTTACTGCGTCATCGTCGTCGTCGTCGTCGTCGTCGCCGTCGTCCTTATCGACACCGCGTCCGCTGTTGCTTGCATAGAGTTGACGCTATAAATCGCTAGATGGGGAGATTGGCTGCGCTCTGCTAATGTTCAGATAATCTATGACGCTGCTTTGACGCTGACTTTGAGAATGTGAACCAGCGACCGGACCATCATTTTCCTACTCACCATCCATGCACCACCACCCAAAAAAAATTGGGTGAATGAAGACATTTTATTTTCGGCTGGGGGTCTTTAGCCCCCCGCAAATTTCAAAACCCCCTTTAATTTTATTTTACCAGTTATTTGCTTAACCGTCATCTTCGTTACAGTGTTGTTTCGATTATATTATAGGCTTACAGTAGAACTTCGTTATAACGAACTCGGTTATGACGTATACTCGGTTATAACGTACCGCAATGTACAGCCCCGTGCGATACGCTAACGTATTTGATGGTATTGGATATAAAGTACATCGGATATAACGCAATCAATTTTACAGACCCGCCGCTGAATACGTTATAACGAAGTTCTACTGTAGTAAATTAGTAATCGTTTTATTCTCAAATTCTGGCATCCATTATTCCATTATTAACCCCTTAACTGGGAACCCCGGATATATCCGTCCATTTTACATTGAGTTACAGTTTTTCAAATACACGGTTAAGGGGTTAACGCTAAATTTTTCGAACACTTAAAAGTTAAGTTGTTGACGGAAATCTATTAATAGTCGTAAAATCCTCTGAATTTGATGACGTCATTGGGTCTCGTAGCAACCCGACGAACCCAGTAACCTTCTCGCAGTTGACTCTAGGATACATGTTATCGATATTTATTTATTTATTAGCATATTTCTAGCCTACACTGTAAATTTTTACGTATGCTTTCTTTTGCGTACGCAGCGCCGTGCGATTTGCCCGTGAACTGGTCGCAGAGGCAAAGGCCAAATCGCACGCCGTCGAAACCAACCGATCGATGGCTTCATTTCTTCAGCGACGATGGTGACTCGTTTTTAGTCGTCGTTAACGAGTTACTGCACCTAATGCAATCATCCTTAACGTCTTCTAAGAATGTCGGCGTCAATTTACACGCCGTGGACCGCTTCAACGGCCCGATATCTGGTCTGTTTAAGAGCTCCCAAGAGACGGAACGGCAGAAATCCAAGCGGACCCGGAGTTATAACTGCACCGGATACACACCGGATACGGATGAGACATCTTATCGATTAAAGTTCCGACGATGAATCAGACAATCACTCTAAAAGACAATGACCTCTGCCGTGACCTCTTGGACAGTCAAACCTGTACCGGCGAACTACAGTATAGTCAAAGTATCGGCAGTACACTTTATGTGAAACTTAACGATTAGATGATGTTGAAAATCAATAGGGTGTCGAAAAAATTGACGAGGGAAAGGGCAGGACAACGTTTGACTTAGTTAACCCCTTAACCGTGTATTTAACTGTAACTCAATGTAAACTGGACGGATATATCCGAGATCCCCAGTTAAAGGGTTAAAGTACGGTTTTTTTGGTTAACGTCTTATCGTCAATTTTCTTTTCTTAAAGCAAAGCAATACAGGGTGGCGCAAAAAACCGGACTAGTCGCATTCAGGTTTGCATTTAATATAGTCCGGTTTTTTGCGCCACCCTGTATAATTAGAGAGACGTTACGTGTGGCGTGCACTTTTCTTTGGATTGAGAATGTAGTTAGTTGAAAGAGAGTCAGTTGAAATTCCCGGAGCTCAAGAAGAAGAATTTTGTCAAACGTTTGTTTGACAGACGAATGAAATTGTGGCGAGAATCTTCAGATATTTTAAAAGCAGACTAGCAAAATCCGGTAAAATAACGCCGGTTAATGATACCGTATAATGTTTCTCTTAACGTTTAACTATTATAATATTATAGGGGTATCCAGTGTTTACCAACAAAGTCCGGTTGCTCCGCCCACTGGTGGGCAGAAGCCATAGAAACCATTGTCGTCTATTAATAGACGCCAATGGCAGAAGCAGATTTCTTGCTGGTGGGCATAGATCAGTGACCATAGAAATTGTTCTGGATACTCCTATAATATACTATTATTATAACGTAACTGCTATAGGCTTTTCATTTCAACCGTCTGGAACGACAATTTTACTCTGATTTTCTCCAAACAGTTTCTATAGCATAACGGCGAGAACGTTCCGTTTAACCCCTTAACCATGCATTTAACTGTAACTCAATGTAAAATGGACGGATATATCCGTGACGCCCAGGTAAGGGGTTAATACAGGCCAATAGTCACGTATTGCATTGCATGTTATATACAATGGGACAGTGGCGGTTCCAAGATCTCTTGGTGGGAAGGGGGTGAAATGAATTCATAGAAAGTTGGTGGGTGATGAAAATAGAAGGAAAAATCAATAAACTTTGCCGGAAAAGGTTGAACAAACGAAATTTTATCCCTAATTTGACTACACTTTTACCGAAAAAAGGTTGACAAGCAAAAAAGGTCATCCGCAGTTTTCCCCGTCCTTTTACTAGACTTACTAGGCTATAGATATGCAAAAATTCAGAAGAGTGATGAAACGAATTAAAACCAAATATTCTTGTGTCCCCATCTTTGCTGTGTCAAACCGTACTAGAATTGTCAATATATTCTGTCTCAATTTTTTTTCTAGAGCTTTCGAAGTGCCACGAAAAATAATGAGCCATTTAAAACGACACTATACAAAGTCTTTCGGAAATCTATTCTCTGTCAAATGTCTAAAAAATCAATCGAGAGATAAGATGGCGCTTAAGAGAGCTGGTTTCTTCTATTGCAGGTTTTAGAGACCAATAAATATTATAAAATTGATACCCTGTTTGAAATTGGACAATGCAAGGACTAGTGCTACAGTAAGCTACAGGGGCGGGGCTGGGTTTTGTTGGCTGGGTGGGTCTAATGTAATCTACACAACCAGGACCAGGCTCAGACTACCCCTCCCCATCACCCCCCACCCCCAAATCATAATTTCTCTGCAGATTTGCACGTAAGCTTGTTGTATTCACAATTTCACAGTTTTGGCATTGTAGGCTTCGAAGTGTGTTTCTTTCTTGTAGCATCAAGGATAACAGTTGTATAGCGGACAAACGGAATTTGGAATCAGTGGGGGGGTCCACATAGGGGGGGGCCTGTGCCCCTATGTTAGGACATATACCTACTACTACACTGTATATATGGCTATCAGCAAATGGTTGGCCTCCACCATGCTTAGAAGTTGCCACCGCAACGCTTTCCACCCCCACCCCCACTTGCCAAATCCTGGAGCCTCCGCTGTTTGGAATAAAGGGATGTAATTTATACTCACAGATCGCCAACATGACACCATTTCGAGTATTCGCGCACACGAGCTTCTCCATCAACCATTAACTCTCTCTCTCTCTCTCTCTCTCTCTCTCTCTCTCTCTCTCTCTCTCTCTCTCTCTCTCTCTCTCTCTCTCTCTCTCTCTCTTGGCATGACCCGAGGCATGATTTCAGTTTATGGTCGGTGTGTCAGCAGCGGGGTCGGTAAGAATCCTG
>CM030853.1:3212428-3227428 GCA_018105865.1 Metaphire vulgaris
AGGGGAGGCATGCGTGAATGTGACAAGAGAATTTTCATTTTTACTCAAAAACGTTGTTGTTCGCCCCCCCCCCCATTCCATAACCCTGGCTACGCCACTGTAGCAGAATCAGAAGTTGAAAATAGAACGATACAACACTACTATTAATAGGAGTTCTAGAATAGATGCAGGCGGCTTTCTTCAGTTTTTGGAAAGATATCAGACAGATATAACTGCGGATAATTTCCAATGCAGTATTTATTTCTTAGTTCTGCATCAGAGAATGTATATTTAAACACTTAATTGGGAGACGTATTTCCTTTCTGCGCGATGCGTTATGTAAAGCCTTCAAAATCCCTAATCTGTTGCTATGCATACCGTTACCATGGATATTCGCGTCTTTCCTGTCATTTCCCGGATTAAAGTGGAACTCGGTCCAGACGGATCGAATCCCGCTCTGTGCTATAGTACCGACTAAAATAATCCTCCGAAAGCCTCCCTTGGATCCGGGATAATCCGGTTCCGTTTCGAAAACTGTCGCGCAGTGATAATAATAATAATAATAATAATAATAATAATATCTGCGCGCGGAATCGGTCAGGCGTAAACCGGCGCGCAATCTCATCTCCTCTTCCGCGCAAGAAAGTAGTGCCGCCGCATAGCTTTCCATCTTCAGCCACGTCAAGCCTCGGGCTCTTAATGAATAAATGATGTGTCTTACACTCTCCCTCCGCACCCCCTCCCCCCAACGGTCGCACCCGGGTCTCCGTCTCCCCACCCATCCTCCCTCTTCCGTCGTCCCTTCGGCGTCGAGAACGCTTTCCCATGGCGGTTATCCCGGTCCTGGGTGGGGATCGACAGGGAAGGGATTCAAGTGAAATCCTGGATGGCTCCACTGGACTTATGGTCTACGCTGATAAACAATGCGCTTCTTCTTTGGCCAACGAATAGACTCAGGCTAAGATAAACATACGGGCGGAAAGAGAAATAGACACAGATATACATATAGACAGACAAACAGACAGGCAGATAAGACAAACAGACAGACAGGCAAACAGACAGGTAGACATACAGAGAGAGAGAGAGAGAGAGAGAGAGAGAGAGAGAGAGAGAGAGAGAGAGAGAGAGAGAGAGAGAGAGAGAGAGAGAGAGAGAGGGAGAGAGAGATCAGACAGAAAAATTAGAAAGACAGATGGGCATATGCAGAGACAGGCAGGTTTCCATAAAGTAAAGACACACAAATTAACAGAAATTGACAGAACAGTAACTTAGATAGTCGAGGGTAGTTGATTGACATGCATGCAATGGATAATTAATTATGAAAATATGTATGATGACGTCATTCGTTTGGTGTTTGTAAGTTTTTGCTGTTCGAATGTCACCAAAGACACCGAAGCACAGACATACATACATACATAGTATTACATACATGCATACATACATACATACATACATACATACATACATACATACATACATACATACAGACGGACGGACGGACATCCTTATGGATATATCAACCTGTTTTATACCTGGCTGACAATTGCACCAATGCACCTTGTTTATAGCCATTTTACCACAATCTAAGCACATATGAATAGGCAGCTACTCTACGGTACTACTAATTTCCAAAGCGCTATATAAATCCACGAGATTTTACTAACTTACTTACTTAGAAGTTAGCGGGATGTAATTCATTCATCGCCAAGGATTAGGGACAGCAATAGTTGGACATCGTAGTCGTCGTCGTCATCATCATCATCATCATCATCATCATCATCACCTCACTATCTTGTGTACATGTACCCTTGTCTACGCCAAGGAGGGGGGTTTGGGGGTTGAAACTCCGCTTGGCTGCCGACGAAAAATTTCCTGAATGTGTTTTCATACATTTTTTATTTTCAGCCGCGGTTTTTGGGGTCAAGCTCCCCCCTTGGCTGCCGATCCAAAATAATTTGTAAGCGCTATGGAATGTAAAGATGTACGGTGACGTCCTTTATTTGTTTGTCAAGATTTTTCGAAGTTGGTTATGAACTTATGATCAAAACCAAACTCCTCCTCCTCCCCCTTTCCGGAAATCCTGGCTACGCCACTGACATGCATAAACCAAGTGGAAACCTTGAGTTGTCACTCGGATGTTTCTCGCCGTTTCGTCTCCAACGAAGCGTGTGTTTGAAACGTTCGACAACAACTGCCCCTTCGGCGGCGACAACTGCATGTTGCAGCCGTTGTCGATCATGTTGCTCTGTGTCGTCGGCGAAATGGAGCAACAGCCAGAGGCTGTTCGTTGACCTGACCTTGAACTCTTGACCTCTGCAGCTGCACAGATGGCTGGCGTTGTCCGACAACTGCAGGCAAAACACCTCAAGCGCTCGAGTTCAAGGCAACGAAGCATTTAGTACCCGAGCGTTTCTGTCAAAGTATTCTGTTTGGTCATAGTCAACATTCTTTGATCTATGTCATGCATATCTGTATAAATTGTCTAGTAATAATAATAATAATAATAATAATAATAATAGATTGACTTTTGATCTAACACGCCTTTAGACTCTTTGCATTTGATTTCAACCAATCATGCATAGTAGTAGCGCTGTATAAATTAGTAGTAGTAGTAGTAGTAGTAGTAGTAGTAGTAGTAGTAGTAGTAGTCTGTTCAAATAATAATAATAATAATAATAATAATAATAATAAATAATTAATATTAGTACGCCTTTAGACTCGCATTTGCTTTCAACCAATCGTTCGTAAGTAGTAATTGTATTATTATTTATTATTAGTTGTTGTGGTTGCAGCAGTAGTTATTGGAATTATTATAGCAGCAGTAGCAGTAGTAGTAGTAGTAGTAGTAGTAGCAGTAGCAGTAGTAGTAGTAGCAGCAGTAGCAGTAGTAGTAGTAGTAGTAGTAGTAGTAGTAGTAGTAGTAGTAGTAGTAGTAGTAGTAGAATGAAGATAAAGCAAAGCAACGCATCCGGCGCGAATTGTCATTGACAAATGGATTCGTGTGACAAGTTGCACCTGATGCTCTGCTTTAGCAACCGGTCGACGCCAATTGGTGCGTAACCCATTGGACGATGGATAGCGTCCGCGATGGTCCAGCGCAGTTCATCAATCACCCCTCATCCTCTGACCGAACCCCTTGGCACCTCCCGACCCCCACCCCACGAGAGAAAACTGTCACCCTGCCCCGGGCAATGGGTTACTGTACATTCTCTAGGCTGCTTCCCATCTGTGCGAGTCACTCCAGCGGGTTTGTAACATGCCGTGACCATGCAGGCAAACTTCTTGTCAACTAAAATTGCATAAAGTTTCATAAAACACTACTCATTTTAAGATAAGCTGTCTATGGAGGATTGCATGCATATAAATGTTTTAAAACCTATTTGTAAGCCTACTTGCAACTTTCAAGGGTTGTGACATCAAGGTATTGATTAGAAAATGACGCTTTTGAATCTAATTTCGCGCTACCACGCGACCCACTAGACTGAGCCCTGCGACCCACTTTTGGGCCGCGACCCACAGTTTCTGAAACACTGCGTTAGGGTAAGTGCCGGATTAACTTCTTGGAGGCCTGGCGCAAACAACGCAACAAAACTATATATAAAAGGACCTCAACCCTCCAAGTTTGAAGTTTTAAACATCTGCCAGCAAATTATGAAAATTAATTTTAAAATGTAGAAAATTTTCTGATATAAAGGGCCTATAGCCTATAAAAGGAAATTTTCTACATTCATAAATTAATTTTATAGGATATAAGAAAGTTACTGTGTTTTTATTAAAATTAATTGCTCGTGATTTAATATTATTTATTTATTTAAAAATAATAAAATTTGAAGAGAGAGAGAGAGAGAGAGAGAGAGAGAGGTAGAGAGAGAGAGCAGAGACAGAGACAGAGAGAGAGAGAGAGAGAGAGAGAGACAGAGAGAGAGAGACAGAGAGAGAGAGACAGAGAGAGAGAGAGAGAGAGAGAGAGACAGACAGACAGACAGACACTCCGATGTTGCCCTTGTGTCAGGTCACCCGGTGCACTTTTCCATCCACCAGCTATCCGTGGAGAGTCGGCGTCCGCCATTCCGTCTGTCGTCCGGCAGCTCAACGACGACGACGACGACGGATGACAACCGGAAGTAGATTCCATTTCCGGTTCGATCCGACCGACTGCCCCGACAGATCCGATCCGGATCTCAGTGGTGAAGTCGTCGGCAACTGCTGTCAAGATAACTCGATCCGGGTGTTATTGGGTCACGTGTCAACTACCCACCCCACCCCACCCCCGCCCCCGTTCTTTAACTTCAACGTTCGAATAGCAATGCATTATTAAACCAGGATGCAGTGTAGATGGAAACTGGTTGCAGGCGGATTGATGGAAAATTGAAATATTGGATTGATTTATTGATGGATAGGTAGGTTATATACAGACAGACAGATATACAGACAGACAGATACTAGATAGGTGGATTGGCAGAGAGTTAGATATGGAGATAGAGACAGGTGATGTCTATGAAGATAAAGATAAGGGCAGAGATAGATAGGGAAACACACTGATAGTTTGGCGAATAGGCAGAAATAAATAAATAAAAATAAATGAATAAATAAATACACACACATATATATATATATATATATATATATTATATATATATATATATATATTCATTCATTCATTCATTCATAACGGACAACTTATATAGCGCAGTATCCATGACAAAAGGTCAAAATCAAGAGCACTTTACAGCAAATAAAAAAAGAATATATATATATATATATATATAAATGAAGATGAAGAGATTGACAGATGAAGACATGCTGATGTATTCGTCACGTGACATTGCTTTCGTCACAATGTCGTCATTACAGTTTTACAGCAAAATTGTTCATTACCAGGGCTACTAGCCAGATATGCTACGCGGAAGAAGGCAACCGGCGGAGAGTCCAATCGATTTTTGCAGCGAATGCTTCGAATCTTGATATTTGATGATATGAATGGGCATCCGGATGGGTGCACTTGAGGGTGCAGCCTGTTGCTCAACCATGAGCTGAGATGGAAGAAATGTGGAGTTATGAAAAAAGTAAAATTATTTGTTTCTTTCGTCACAAAACCTTGTTTTGCACCCCCTGGAAAAATTTCTGCGGACGCCCATGGATGCTATTGAGTTCCCTGCTCCAAGGCAGAGGTACCGGAGAATGGGATGGGGTGGTTCCTCTTCACCCTGCTTCCTTCCTCCCTTCGTTCGTTCGTTGGTTCATTCGTTCATTCCTTCTTTCTTTCTTTCCATATTTCCTTCATTTAGAAGCATCGGGGTAGGTGGGGGTAAATAGGGCCTACACGGAAGTGTGCTGAAGTATCCGCAGCATCTAATCAACGGAATGCCTGCGGAGATGTCTGGTAAGTTCGACCCAATTGGGGGGGGAAGGCGGGCATCTTAAGAGATTCGTCTTCCCGGATCGAACTCCGCTTCGCCGGACGTAATTTAGACCTGACTCGAACCGGGGAAGACCAACGACTTGCCCATGCTCCGTCCCCTCCCCTCCCCCTTTCTGCCCCCCCCCCCCCAGCCACGATTCCTAGATTCCTTCGCAGGACGCGATTCATGGACCGTTGAGACCAATCTGTCTTCGTGAAGGGGGAAAGGAAGACCCAATAACGCCTGCTTGTTATGCGGGTCACTCGCCTGTCACCCCTAACCCCCCCCCCCACTTTTCCACCCCTCCATTCCCCCTCACTTCGCTTGGTCATCTGTGTCTGTTGGAAGCTGATATCGGCAGATGGATGGATGGATGGTTGTCCGCTGGGTCTGTACGAGAAAGTCGCCGAGGAGGCATAATTTGTGTGGCGCCAGTTTTTGGCAGGCACGGCCCGTGTTTAGTCTGCAGGCGTCGAACGTCGTGCAGTTCCTTACAGCAGGGGCGTAGCCAGAAATGGCGGCATGGGCGTCCGCATAAATTTTTCCAGGGGGTGCAAAACAAGGTCTTGTGACGAAAGAACTGGAAAAAATTCCAGGTGGGTGCAAAACAAGGTTTTGTGACGAAAGAAACAAGTAATTTTACTTTTTTCATAGCTCCACAATTTTTCCAGGGGGTGCAATTGCACTCCCTCCGGACGCCCACGAATGGGGGTAGTCAATGCTATGCTGCCGACTGCACCAGATGTGGGCTTTTCATTATTTTCTTACTCGGTGATTTTTTCTACCACCTTGTCGCTGCTAAATCCCAGAACAGAGAGCCCACTGACCGATAATGATGGTGATGATGATGATGACGAAGATGGGATGATAATGATGATGATGATGATGATGGTGGTGGCGGTGATGATGATGATGATGATGATGATGGTGATGATGATGATGATGGTGATGATGATGATGATGATGATGATGATGATGATGATGATGATGATGGCAAATAATGGCCACATTTGCCCTAATAGCGATACATATATATATTAGCAGGTGGCATTTCATCATCATCATCATCATTTTTTCCAGACGAGAATTATAATTCATTTAGGTACGTCATCCGGCGTGACGTGACGAGGCAGAGAGAGAGAGAGAGAGAGAGAGAGAGAGAGAGAGAGAGAGAGACAGACAGACAGACAGACAGACAGACAGACAGACAGACAGACAGACAGACAGACATACAGACACAGAGGGAAACACACACAAAGAGAAACAGACAGAGGAGTGACACTCAAATGACATCACTTCCGGTCCGCAGAATTTCCCCTAACAGCGCTCATCTGCTGCTTATTTATTTAACGAGCCCCCGTCACAGAAGACAAAGAGAGTTTCGACGCCGATGCACGAAATGTGTGAACAGCGTCTCTCCTTTGAATTCTCAACGCAGCGGTTTTTCGCGAAAATGAAACTGCGTCGACCGAATGATTAATTATGCAGGGGTCGGAGTCCCCCGATGGCCCCATCGTCTGCAGGGCCGTCGCTGTCAGGTTGTCAGCCCAGCAGGACCACCCCCCACCCCCAATCCCCCATTTGAGCCTCAGAAAGCAAAAATTTGGCTGAAATAGAACAGAACAGAGTATAAATACCGTGTGCGCTGGATGTTTTCAAAGTGGCAACAATTACTTTCAGTGGGACGAAAACTGCTCGAAGCAAGACCCATGTGTGTATATATATATGTGTGTGTGTGTGTGTGTGTGTGTGTGTGTGTGTGTGTGTGTGTGTGTGTGTGTTATATATATATATATATATATATATATATATATATATATATATATATATTAGTTGCCGCGCTGTTTTAGACAACGAAAAGAGTACTTATAAGACGAATTCGTTCCTTTCGATCAACAGGAATACAGTAGAACTTCGTTATAACGTGCTTAGCTGGTCTGTAAAATTTAGTTGGCTATATTCGAGGTCTCTCTCTCTTTCTCTTTCTCTCTCTTTCTCTTTCTCTCTCTCTCTCTCTCTCAGTCATTCGGTCGTCTCCGATTTTTTGTGACATTATGGACTTCGATGTGCCAAAATTTTCTGTCCTCGACCGTATTTTTCTCAGTTCCTCGTTGTTCATGTTTATTGTTTCCATAATGTTATCCATCCATCTTGTCTTCTGTCTTCCTCTTTTTGTCTTTTCCCTCAACAGCTGCTATAGCATCAATTATCTCTCCAGCGAATTGTGTCTTCTCATAATGTGCCCAAAAACTCCAGCTTTTGTTTTAGGATCAGTCCTTCCAAGGTGTGTTTTGGCTTGATTTCTGCAATCACCTCTTGATTTGTTCTTCTGACTCTGTCCATGAGATCCTTAGCATCCTTAGTTAACCGTTCAAAAAAGACCGGTCAACCGGTCGTTAGCAGCAGCCTGGTTGTTGTGCCTATATCAAAGCGCTTTGATGTTGCCGGAATCCTGCGACCTACATCAAAGCGTTTTTATGTTTTCAAATTTAAATTACGGTCAAGGTTAAAAGGACCGGTCCTTGCTCTTAGGACCGGTTAACTGGTTAACCGGTTAACCGTTAACAACCCTATGTCCGTGTCTGTCTGTCTGTCTGTCTCTGCCTGTCTCTGTATTTGTCTGCCTCTCTTTCGGTTTCGTGGCATCTTTATTACCGTCTTCCGTTCCTTCTCTTCCTGACTTCCCTCCAGAAGCTTTCTGAGCGTTTAATCATTTTTGCGAGGCCATATTAATTTTCTGGTCTGACCCGGCTTTTGGTCGGCAGACTGGCGAACGACGAACTTTCACCCGACCACGACGACGTCACTTCCGCTGTGATGAATGACGTACGCGGGTCGGGTCGGGTCGACCCAAAGGACCCGGATCATTTATTGCCGGAGAGGATACGGGGGACTGTCATATGCGTATACGGATTCGGATTTTCCAGCGACAGTGGCTCCACCTAGCGGTCGGCGGAGGCGACGTTGACCGATGGAGGCGCCCATTTAGGCCGTGCATCCCCTAATGTCGGCGTTTGCCAAACGAATATTACTCTTCGTTACAGCGTAGTATACAGTTGGAACTGCACCATGGCTCCTAAATATGTATGTATGTATGTATGTATGTATGTATGTATGTATGTATGTTTTTATGTATGTATGTATGTATGTATTTGTAAAGTGCTCTCGTCTACTGCCTGAGCTTTAAGATAGCGCTATATAAGTTGTCCCTCTAATAATAATAATAATAATAATAATAATAATAATAATAATAATAATAATAATAATAATAATAATAATGAATGTATGTATGTATGAATGGATGGATGGATGGATTGGTGGATGGATGATAGGATGGATGGATGGATTGGTTGAATGAATGAAAGGAAGGATGGATTGACTAGCAGATGAATGACAGGAATGATGGACAGATAGTATAGGGGAGGATGAATAACGGGATGGATGTACTACTGGCGGATTGACAGATGGAAAGACGGATCAATGGATGGATGGATGAAGGATTGGTGAACGAGTGAATGAAAGGAAGAATGAACGGATAGCAGAAGGGTGGGTAAATACGGATAAAAAGACGGAATGACAGATGGATAGACGAATAAATGGAAGAGAGAACAGGTGAGAAAATCGATACAGAGGGTGTAATATATACTAGAATGCATATATATACAATGCTTACATATACATATATATGCATATATATAGTACATATATGCATATATATATACAGTACAATATATGCTTGCGTGTGTAATGGTTATTTTGCGTTAATCATTATTAACTGTGGATAAATCTTTCTTCTTTGTCGATCCGTGGACTACTCCGCACATATAGCTTCCGGGCATGTTGTCAACGGCGAAGGGTGGGTAGTGGGGGTAGGTTTGGGTAACCAATGGGCCCCGTGCGATCGCCCGGCACCGTGTTGCAATTGGACGCCCGTCGACCGGCCGGCCCCAGCTGCCGGCGTTTGGCCAGTGCTCAGGGCCGCCCGACCGGTCGGCCGGCCGACCGGGCTGCGCCATAGACGATGAAATATATATCTGGCACTGAACGCGACACGGTCAGTACAACGGGTAGCAACTGTACGGCGAAGTACCGGAGTACCGGCATTCTCGACGGATACCGAGTACTTGAAGAAATCTGACAGAATAAACGATAACGTCGATAAGTTGAATGATTCTGCCAATGCCGTTTTAGAGAACATCTCTCTCTCTCTACTCGGTGCCGTTTGCCCCGTTGCCGTCGCGTCGCAGGGCAACCTGCACCGAATCGGCGGTGGATTTGACCGCAGTTCTAAAATTATTTCACCGTCTAACATTCTCACAGCAGGGAATCACCGCGGATACAGCAGGCGACCAGCGGATGCAACAGGTCACCAGTGGATGCACGCAACAGGTCACCAGCGGATTTATCACCGATTTGCCGCCGTCGGAAGGAGTGTTTCAATCCCTGGTAGGGCCTATGTCAAAGGTCACGGTTCTATTCATAGACAGCGTCAACGCAAGGTCACCATGGCAACCGTTTTCAAAGCGGCGCGTATCGTTACCAGGCAATCGAACGATTACGGTCACCGTAGCGACCACGGTCGCCGTAGCAACTGAGGCATCGACTGGAACGCCGGCGGTCAGTTCGAAGTCTTGACGCACTCCACGCGGTAACCCAGAAGGATGTTCGAGACAACACCCCCCAACGGACGTCACACGGTTGCCAAGGCTACGGTGGTTTCCAAGACGACGGCGACGACGACGGTGGGGGAGGGTGGAACGAGGTTCGGATCGCTGACCGTCCGGCCGGACTCGGTCACTCCGTACTCGGACGCGACGAACTGCAAGAAGACGAAGAAGCACGTCGTTCGGCCGATGAACGCCTTCATCGTCTGGTCGCAGATGGAAAGGCGGAAGATCGCCGAGGTCCGACCGGACATACACAACGCCGAGATCAGCAAGCGGCTCGGCGTCCGCTGGAGGCTGCTGTCCGGCCAGGAACGCCAGCCGTTCGTCGACGAGGCGGACCGGCTGCGCGTGCTGCACTCGCAGGAGTACCCGGACTATAAGTACCGGCCGCGGAAGAAGAAGGTCCAGGTCAAGGTCAAGGTCAAGGCGATCGGGTCGAGTTCCGGGTCGAGTTCTGCACGGTCGTCGTCGTCGGTATCGTCGTCGTCGACGAGTTTTTCCAGGAGGAGTAGGGGGAGGAGGAGGGGAAGAGGTGCTCGGATGGCGGAAGTACGACGGATTCTTCGAGTTCCTGCGGCGGTAACAGGCGGACGGGTACGCGGATGGATGATGATGATGATGATGATATCCTGGGACTTATCCGCGGAGAAATCGTCGATGTCCCGACGCGGGGCGATTCGCCGGCGACCACCGACAGTTCGAGCTTCTACGCGCACTTCGTTCCTCCCTCCGCCGCCGCCGCCGCCGCCGCCGACCACCGGCCACCACCACCTGAACGATTCACTGTCGCCCGTCGCATCTACCGCCTCCTCGACCACCTGCTTCCCGAGTTCCTCCTCCTCTTCCCCTCCGGATCTTCTCGACCTGTTCGCGGAACCGGACATCGTCGACGCGACGTCCCTCGTCGGGTCCCTCTTCCAGCTGGACGTGTTTGCCGATCTGGATCTGCTCCGGCAGATCCCGCCGGACTCCCGCTGGCAGTCGGAGCTCCTGATCAGCAGCAAGATCGTCGCGACGACGACCCCCTCGTTTACGCACATCTCCGGCCGCCGCCGCCGCCGCCGTCGCCGCCGCCGCTTCACCGCCGACTGTCGAACTACTTTCTGCGTCGACGGACTACTTTCCACCGGAAGTGGCGGAAATGATCGACGCCGATTGGCTGGAATCTGGACTCGGTTCGATGGTGTCGATATTCTGACCAATCAAAACGCGAGAACCGTTTCAAAAATAATTCAAATCAGGGCAACAACATTATATTCTTTCTCAATTAATAATGAAGAAACTTTTATCACATATACAGTATATTATTACATATATCATGCTATACATATTATATTTCTATTGAATTATATATTTAATTGCAAATTATACTTAAGATGCATTTAATTTTGTAGTTTGCTGCCTTTTTTCTGCAAATAAGAGAAGACCTATAGTTATTCAGAGCTTTGACTGTCTATCAAAATTAGAATAAGATTGAAAAACCCCATATTTTTACCTTACTTATCCACCCATCATAGACTGCCAGTGCTGCGATCCTGTTGTCCGGCCGGATACTCTGGACTTGACCTGGATTTTGGTTGAATCTGATCCGGTATGCCATCGGTTAGTGCTACTGTGCATTAATAAGTGGCGCTATAGAAGTTCAATGCTGAATTAGATCAACTTGAGCTTATAAATTATTTCAGAATCTATTTTAAAAGCTTCATCATGCACTGCAATGCATAACCTACAGTCATTTCTTACCTTAAAGATGAAGATGATTAACATGGCAATACTATACCTTCATGCATCAAGCTATATATCTCGAACACTTTTCTGATAATGACGTCACTCAACGTTGATGGCGTGCATGGTTTAATCTAGACCGTTTCCAGGGGGAATGAATTGCCCTTTTCCCCCAGAAAATTTCAAATTCCCCCAGAAATTTTGGCATACTACATCAACTAGCAGCAGTCCCCTAGCTGACTTCCCTCCAGGCTTTGTCAGTTCCCCCCGGGTCCAGGAGTTTAGATTAAACACTGATGACGTAATCGTAAAAGTGACCGGAAAGAGAAAGTAAATTTCCGAATTGTTTTCTGTCACCCCCCCCCAGATTCTTTAGCGGTAAGATGCGTTACTGAAGAGCAAAAATCCGATCAAACCAAAATTGCAAAAATTAGAAATTTCGATGATCCAAAATTAGGAGCATGTTTTGCTAATATCTGTGCTATCTTGATTCTCTGTTATAGAACAGATTCATGGACAAAGAATATTACTGTTCATATCCGGGGGTCGGTCAACCAGAGAAAGTAAGAGCAGCCAGGGACGATCGGGAACCTGGAAGGCCAACCCCCTCCCAATGAGACCCCTGACTTTGGGTGGGGAGGGGAGGGCGGTAGTCCAATATCCAAAATCGAACAGCAATTTTGACCAAATTGAACTTTACCTCCTATTACAGTACCTAACTTTGAACTTTGCCAGGATCGAAATAATTAACACATTTAAGCATCATTCGTCAGATGGCGACAGTGGCTCTCTAGCGATCTAAATATCCGGTATGGTTAAGAATATTATTAATTAATCGTAAATAAACCTAATTCAGTATGTTTTTTTAAAATCTTGAATCTGCTCCGAGCATTAGAACCAAATGGAACATTATGCGAAATAAAGGTAGCACATGTGGCAGACTGATAAACAGGGGCGTAGCGACGGGGTGGTATATCGGTATATATAAAAAAAAATCAGGTTACCTTAATATTCTTAATGTGTTTTTTATAAAGATTTTCAAAGTTTTTAAAGATAAATTTTTTATATCCCTCCCAAATCACATTATACCCCCCCAATCAAATTCCTGGCTACGCCCCTGCTGTTAAATGAATGTCAATGGATTTGTCAAGTGTCATTAGATAAATCTTCGCAGGCTTATTTACAGATTGAGACATTTTCAAATCTGTTTAATCTGTTCTGCTCTGATTACTATTCTGCTTTACCGTACAGAATTTCTGCTGTATCCCACTTATTTTAATGTAATCACTAAGACAAAACCAGTGTTTAATCTAGACACCTGGACTCCGGGGAAGGGGGGAACTGACAAAACCGGGGGAATTCTGCTAGGAGGCTGCAAAGCACATTTTAGCGTAATGGTCACGGTTAATATTTTAGCAAGGTTTTCAGATTTCAATGTGAAATATTGGTATTTGGATTTTCCAGGGAGCGGGGGGGGGGGCAAGTGCTCCCTCTTGCCCTAATGTGCGGGCGCCCATGGCTAGGGCGTCGCTTGAACTCTAATATATTCCCTTTCGAAATGCCGGTGAAAAAAAACGAAAATTAACGTAAAGAATTACAATGGCCTGACGGGCGAGAACGGGATAGGTATATGCAGGCCATTTGCTAACTTTGGCATCTTGCTAGTCAGAGCTATTCACTATGCTTGAGCGCTATAGGCCTTATTATGACATTGGCCGGCGGTTATATCGACAGGATTTAACGTGTATCAGTATTGGCAGTCGACAACATATGCGATTATGCACTATGTAACTGAACACCAGCGGGGGCCGTGGCCGAACCCCCCACCCCACACCCCGCCCACTATCCTGTCCGTCCTCCAAACAAAAGTCAACGTATTTACATAAATTGTGTGGGTCATATTTTTGGAAATGAGGTCATTATTTGAACAACCCCAAACAGCCCCGTGGCGACGCCACTGGAGATGGAGAGTGGAACTGAGAGAGAGAGAGAGAGAGGAGAGAGAGAGAGAGAGAGAGAGAGAGAGAGAGAGAGAGAGAGAGAGGAGAGGAGGGAGAGAGAGAGAGAGAGAGAGGAAGGAGGGAGAGAGAGAGGAGAGAGAGAGGGAGAGAGAGAGAGAGAGAGAGAGAGAGAGAGAGAGAGAGAGAGAGGGAAGGAGGGAGAGAGAGAGAGAGAGAGAGAGGGAAGGAGGGAGAGAGAGAGGGAGAGAGAGAGAGAGAGAGAGAGAGAGAGAGAGAGAGAGAGAGAGAGAGAGAAGTGCATTGACAAACCAGCAAACACCATGAGTTAAATCCCATACAGGAGTAAACTTCTATTAGGCCACGAGGCTTGAGCCACCCCCGTACTTTTGAGAGGCTGCCATGGGGTCGGGGGACGGGAGAAGGGATGGGGGTTGGCAAACCCCCACTTTTTCATCCAAGATTTTCTACGCCAATGTCACACCCGTGTGCTTTGAAACGCATGCAAATGTCTGTATGCTTACAGTAAATACGATTGAAATCCACGTCATGATTTCTGAAATAATTTCAAAAATATTACTAAAAGTACGTTACTAACCATTACTTCCTGAAGAGAGAAAGAGAAAGAGAAAGAGAAAGAGAGAGAGAGAGAGAGAGAGAGAGAGAGAGAGAGAGAGAGAGAGAGAGAGTCGGCGTGTTGGCGCAGATAAGGACTCTTAGTGATAGCTCTCGCCTGGCCCGATCTACAGGAATCATTATACAGTAGAGACTACTACTCTACTACTACTAATAATAATTATTATTATTGCCTAGGGGCGACTATTGAGACTAATAGAGGCCTATCGGCGAAGAGCAGCGTGAAAAAATATCAGCAGTGGAAGGCATGCAAACGCGCGCATTGAGTGGTCAGCCCATGACGTACTGTATAGCTATAGAACGCCGAATTATAACTTTCGGACTTTGTCGATAGGATAATAACAGGTAAGATTAAAATAATTGCTAGTGGTCATATACCTCTGATCAACCTGGACACAGGGTTGAAGTCAGATCCATAGTGGGGTCGTAGGTGTTTCCGAGCATCCACCATAGAGGGGCATCCAAAATCATCTCAGCGACCTTTTTATATTTGTTCTCGTTAACACCTAACCGAGGTGGCGCGGGGCGTCAAATTCGTAAATTTGGTCCTGGGTGTCACCCATGATAGCGGGTACAAAATTAAAAGCCCACATTTTTACCTGACTTATCCACCGTAGGCTGTCGGCCTGGTTG
>CM030853.1:3229928-3247428 GCA_018105865.1 Metaphire vulgaris
CGGCGATCGCGTGATCGTCTACGGCGTGGATGCGGTGGACAAGATCCTGGCGCACAGCGAGAAGGAAGGCAGGTACTTTCTGATCCCGGTGGGACATCGCGGACGCTTCACGAGCACCGTTCGGACAGGTGGTGGCCAGGTGGAAGGCGGTAGATCTGAAATCGCTGGAAGCTTCCGGTTCCTTCCCGCTCCGGGTGCGCTATTCCGGCTCGTCGGAATATTCGAACGTCGTCGACGGCCGCCTGCCGGTCGACGGGGACCTCACCTTCGACCGGTACGTCGCCGGCGACAGGTGCGCTCTGGTCTCGAAGCTGTTCGGCGACGTCATCGGCGCCGGGTTCCACCTTCCGCTGCTGAGGACGCGCATCGCCGTTCGTCTGGAGAAGCGATGGAGGCAGACGACGCAGCCGCCGATGACGTCACACTTCGACTGCTGGTCCGAAGAGATCGCGGGAACGCTGTACGACGAGATGATGACACCTGTGGATTACGAATTGTGTCCCACTGCAATGACACCCGCAGTTCCATCACTCAGGTACTATTACTGCTGCTGCTGCTGCTACTACTACTACTACTACTACTACTACTACTACTACTGCTACTACTACTACTACTACTACTACTACTACTACTACTACTACTACTACTACTACTACTACTACTACTACTAATAATAATAATAATAATAGCAACAATAGTAAATCAGTCTTCAAATTAAAAGGCGAAGATTTGCGTGAGCTTGTAATGAAACGAATTCGTTTGCTTGCTTTTCGAATTTTCAGTTGTTCGTCTGGTCGTGGAGTTCCTTCTCTCCCTCCGCTGAAGCCCGATAGTGGCGGCGCCAAGCGGCCGCCGCCGCCTCCGATTCCATTCTACCAGACAGTCAAGAAGACACCGACGCCAATCGAAGAATACGACAGTGACAGCAGCAGCAGCAGCGATGGTTTGTAGCTGAAAATATCTTTTAATAATATCGGAAGTCTTCAGTTATCTTTTCACTCTTAGTGGCGTAACCAGGACTTCAGAATAGTGTCGTATCGGCATTTTTTGGCTAGAAATTCTCCTGCAATTTTTGAGATAAAGGTCTCTTGGAATTTTTGGAATTAAAATAGTTTCATGTAATTTTTGGGATTAAAATAGTCTCTTGTAATTTTGGGGATAAAAATCTCATCATTTTTGGTATAGATAGTCTCCTGTAATTTTTGGGATTAAACTAGTATCCTGAATTTTTGCGATAAAACTCTCCTGTAATATTTAGGATAAAAAGTCTCCTGTAATTTTTGGGTTAAAAATTATCCCGTAGCTGTCTTTACTTGTCGTCGTGGAGTTAGGCGTCCAAGCTCTTCTACTATTCGGTACCAACCCAAGGCTGAATTATCCGCTATGGTTACATCATCATCATCATCATCATCATCATCATCATCATCATCATCATCATCATCATCATCATCATCATCATCATCATCATCATCATCATCATCATCATCATCATCATCATAATCATCATCATCATCATCATCGTCTTCGTCGTCGTCGTCGTCGTCTTCGTCATTATCGCGTAGTCGACAGGGGCCGTTGTTTCGTTCCGCACTAAAGTAAGTAAGTAAAAAATCTCGTAAATTTATATAGCACTTTTGGAAGTAGCACAGTAGTAGCTGCTTATTCTTGTACGCACTATAGCTACGCACTATAGCTATGAACGAAATGAATATTATAATAGTTATCTGTCTGCTTATGTATCGTAGATGACGCTCACGATTACACGTACATAATTTTTAAACAAGAAGTCTTCCCAGGAGGTCAAGGGTCAACGGACGATCAAGACGACACAAGTAAAGACTCGTTGTCATCATTCTTATAGCGCCAGTTTTATGCTAACGTCCATTAATTAGAGTAGTTCAAACAGAGGCATCTGTTGTTGTTGTTGTTCTTGATGATGATGATGATGATGATGATGATGATGATGATGATGATGATGATGATGATGATGATGATGATGATGTTCGTGACAACAAAAAGTATTCGCACTAGTAGCGGCTACTGACGTAGTATCACTTAATTCGTTCCATTTCACTACTACGCTGGCAATAAAACCTGGACTTTTACTGACGCATTTGATGTACCATCCATTGATACCTTTAGAAGGTTAGAGTATTAGACCTGGTGTCACAGAAGTGCATACTTTGTTTATTTTTTATTTAGAATAATATTAATAATAATATATTATTATTATTATTATTATTATTATTATTATTAGTAGTAGTAGTAGTAGTAGTAGTAGTAGTAGTAATAGTAGTAACACTAGTATTAGTAGTAGTTGTAGTAGTAGTAGTAGTAGTAGTAGTAGTAGTAGTTGTTGTTGTAGTTGTAGTAGTAGTAGAAGTAGTAGAAGTAGTAGCAGTAGCAGTAGTACCTGTAGTAGTAGAGCTAGTAGCAGTAGTAGTACTAAATTAAGCAGTGATTGGTGATGATGACGACGACGATGATGATTATGACGACGACGACAACGAGCATTGTTGTTTCCTCCGGATGTTGCAGGTAACATGGAAATACCAAGCAACGGTAACATCAGCGATTTTACCGCCCGACAGATGGCGACGTTCCTGAGAGAGAACCACGTCTCGGCGGAGGCCGTCGCCGCCTTCAAGAGCGGCGGTTTCGACGGGAAGGCCTTCGCCAGAATGTCGGACGACCAACTGACTGAGCTTGGCATCGTCACTCCCATCATCCAGTTCTTTCGCGACAGAAGCAGGATGCAGCTGGTCCTGCATCAACTGTGAATTCTGTGCTTGGCGCCTCTTATTTCTGGACAGTGGCGTAGCCAGGCAAAGTGCCGCCTGGGGCGAAAATAAAAAGTGCCGCTTTTTCGCGGCGGAAAATTTTCAAAAGAAGAAAATAAAAAGTGCCGCTTTTTCGCGGCCGAAAATTTTCAAAATTTCCTGGAAAAACCCTTACCAAACAAGTCTTAAAAAGTCTGACAAGCAAAAAACCCTAATAAAGGCTAATAATTATTTTTAAAAATTAGGAAATCTCAAAAATGCCGCCCCTAGGGCAAGTGCCGCCTGGGGCGCTTCGCCCCTCTGCCCCCTCGCTACGCCACTGTTTCTGGAATGGAACAACGACGATCAGAGGCGGTTCCAGGGATATTTTTAACACCCCGTAACACCCGCCTAATTTGAGACCGACCCCCAAAATTGATAATCATAGAAATAACCCTGGGCGGTTCCACGTTGGCGGATGGCTGGGAATGCATCCCCCCACCGGCCCTCCAAAAATGCGTCTTCAATGGAAGATGATCGTCTAAACGGATTAGCCTCGATGTATATTCACACAGATATAGACATATCCATAGACAATATTATCGACAAATTCGCTTCCAGCAACAGAAAACTCGATTTTGCACTATAACTTTTGTACAACCAGACTAAAATGGCTTTTATACATTGTCAATTCTGAACATTATATTTTATAAATCAAATCTACAGATTTCTTCTAAACCGTTTACATATATAATTTCTTTGACAATTGGCGGGAACCGTCCTACAAATTCATTGCATCCCCCACGAACTCCATAGAAATTCATTGCATCCCCACCAAGAGCTTTTGGAACCGCCACTGCTGCCTCCCCACTTTTTAGAGGCTACCATAGAAAATGGAAAGTTATAGGTGTTGGGTCCCCACTTTTTCATCCAAGTTTACGCCAATGAATAGTAGTAGTTGTTGTAGTACTATTTATGAAGTTTGTATAGGACGATACAATGCGCGTACATAGGCGCAGTTTAAATAGTATTAGATCGAGGAAAAACGCACCAAACATCAGACTTTAATTAAAGCGTTTTAGACGGCGACCTTTTTAAATAATAGCTCGTCAAGACTTTTGGGCAGGATTATTTCCAGGATTATCAATTTGGGGCAGGGGCGTTGGTATATTCTGGGGGTGCACCCTCCGAAAAAGTCTGACAGGCAAAAAAAGTCATCCGACTCTCAGATTGGAGGGTGTTGGCAGGGTGCGATTTGTGACCTGGAGCAGTGGGGGTGAATATGACGAGCTTAGGGAGATGTAGTTGTTGGGAAATGTAGCAGTGTGGGATGTAGTGGTGGTGGTATGTAGCAGTAGGGGGATGCAGTTGGGCAGTGGGGAGGAAGATTCCCCCTACAAATCGCGCCCTGGGTGTTGGGGGGTGTTATGTGGTGTAAAAATATCTCTGCTTTTGAGCCAAAAACTGTCGAAGCGCCCCCTTTAGCCCCCTCCAATCTGGAATCATGGCCACGCCTCTGACTTCGTTGACGGTTCGAGTAGGCCTACTGGGAACAGCTATTTATTATGCTACCAGCAAGAAAATCCTACCTGTGTAGGCTATGACGTGCACCTACCAATACCTGTCCTGAGCATTAATCGCGTAAAAACCATTAGCGTGGGCCTATTACAGGGCAAGTAATTTAAATACTGTACAACGCTTGCAGTTTGTCTATTTTGTTCTATAATCTACAGTGTAGGCCTAAGTGCCAATTTTTTAACCAATGCAGTTGAAGCGGTAGCTAGCCTGTTTGCGCGCAGAGGCATCATTTGGGGGCTGGAGGGGCCGTGGCCCCAAGCTGAAATGAAATGAAAATATTAATTTATAATGTATTAATGTGCAACAAAAAACAAAAACAGGGACGTCATTTGCGTTGGGGGCAAAAAATAATGTCAGTTTAAAGCTCTAAAGGAGTTGATGTCGAGAGTAACCTGAAGTAACTAATCGTTAAAAGGGTGAAAAAAAGTCGTCAATTTTTGGGAAACCAATATCAAAAAGGACTGGAGCAAAAAAAGTCGTCAACTTTTTGGAAACTCGTCAAGTCGAAAAAATTTTACAAAATTTCTGCCCCCGTGAAATGGGCACTGTTTGCGCGTAGGCTTACGCGTAGCCTATTCGTCACCGGTCTGTTCTAAAATGAAGATCACTTCAAAACCGACTCAAAGCAACGTTACTCCAAAGTGTAGGCTAGACAAATAATTATTTTTATCAGACTCTCCATGGTACTCGAGGATTTCGCTAATTAGGCGACATAGCAATGCTCAAGTATAGTCCACACGTCTGTTTTTAAAGGCCGTAATCTATTAATTAAGTCGAATGCATGCTTGAATTGCCAATATACAAGCCTACTGATAACCCAGTCCAACCAAATTCGCGACCATAGGCTTATATGAAGTTCCCAAAAAAGATTTACTCAGAGACAGAGGCATGATGAAGTAGGTAGGGAAAATCTCGGTGGTTTATATAGCGCTTAACTTGGTATAGTAGTACGCCTACCACAGTAGCGGTGCGATATGTCCATTTTAAAAAGAGCTTTACAGTCAAGGTTCAATTCTTAGCCAGGCAATGGTCGTTATATTCATCAGGGGCGTGGCCAGGAATTTGATTTGGGAGGGTATAAATATTTTGGGTGGGTAGGGCTATAAATCTTAACTATAAACCAAATAAACCATATAAACCGCATATAACCACATGTAAATCACATAAACAGCTTTAAGGTAGACTGATTTTGGGGGTATATATACCGATATACCACCCACCTCGCTACGCCCCTGATATTCATAAGGCGGCGCGGCGGGTTGTTATAGCTACGGAGAAACTAAATCTTAACTATAAACCAAATAAACCATATAAACCGCATATAACCACATGTAAATCACATAAAAGCTTTAAGGTAGACTGATTTTGGGGGTATATATACCGATATACCACCCACCTCGCTACGCCCCTGATATTCATAAGGCGGCGCGGCGGGTTGTTATAGCTACGGAGAATGACTTTTGGATCAGGAAGGTTTTAAGTTTAATTAAACATAAAGGTTTGAAGAATACCAAGAAATGCGTGGGATGAAGGAATTAAAGGAAATGAAGATTCAGAATTGCTTTTATATTTAAGCGATAAAAGCAATCCACAAATAAACTCTTTGCTTTACCTTGAGGAAAATGAGCGTTAGAAGTTCAGCCAGGCACCGAGCAACGCCATCTACCGAGTTACTGCCGTAAAATTTTCCATAAGCAGCATTAGCCAATGAAAGCAGCTAGATTTGGGTCACATGCTTGGCATTTAATTAATAACCAATGACAGCAGTCGAATTTGGGTCGTAGGCACGTGTGTTAAAATCAGATAAACAGGGCCTTTGTTTTTTGAATAATATTAACTTATTGTACAAATAATAGGAAATAAGTAGATCGTGTTATATTATAAAACAGCCGCTGAATCACTTTCTGGATTGCAAATATTTTTAAAAGGTTTGAATTAATGAAATTTTGACGTTTGAACGACAATAGGGGAAGGACTCAACGTGTTTTAGCGGTCACCCGCAGACCTTGATGATTTTTATCTGTCAAAATATATCTTATACGTGTGAATTGTCCGGATTCATTTTCTGGTGCTCATGTAATTGGAAGCTGTAGTATTCGCATTCATTCAGTCATAGAATATTGGATTGTAATGTAATTTAGCAATTTTTATATAGCGCGTCTTCTGTAAAACGACGCACAAGGCAGCTCTTCCGTTGCGAATACTAATGATGATATATGAGATGATACTTAAGTCGTTTCAGGAAGGGCATAATGGAATCAGTTAGCATTGGTTAGAATTTATTATTATTATTATTATTATTATTATTATTATTATTATTATTATTATTATTAGTGAACTGCTATAGCGATTATCTAGTAACCAATGAAAGCATTTTATGGTGCATAGTCAGTTTTAGTGATATAGAATTTTCTCCATTTAAAATGTGTTTTTATTCTGCAATTGAATTAACAATGTTTTGTTCTTTAGCAAAAATGCAAAGGCATATAAAGAGAAAAAAAGTTATCGGAAAACTGTCCAGTTTATTTGTTTATTTGCTTTTTCTTATTTTAAAAATCACGTTGATTATTTTTAATGTGAAGTTGTTGATTTACAGAATGAGCACCAATTTAGAAGATCTCGAGAAGGAAATGGCGACGAACATCCGAAAGCGACCGCCGCTCACAAAAACAGGAAAGGTTCTCCTCGGCATCACCGGCGCCTCGTTTTTTGCAGTCGTTGCCGTAGCAACTCCTTTCCTTCTGCCCGCCTTGAGAAAGGTCTGTTTGCCCTACGTTCCTGCAACCACGCAGCAAGTGGGAAATGTCATGAAGCTGCTGTCCGGAAAGTCCGGAAGATTGGCGGATCTGGGAAGCGGCGACGGTCGGATCGTCATCGAAGCGGCAAGGATGGGATTCAAGGCGGATGGGATCGAACTTAATCCGTGGCTCGTGTGGTATTCGAGAATGCGCTCGTTGTTTCAAGGAACCGCGTACAGTACGCGGTTTTACACGCGGAATCTGTGGAAATTTGACCTTAGCGGTTACGACCACATTGTTGTTTTTGGCGTCGACACAATGATGGAACAGTTGGGCTGTAAACTTGCAAAGGAAATCAGCGCGGACTGTCGCGTTATTGCCTGTCGGTTTCCTTTTGTGTCGTGCGAACCGCAAACTGAACATGGATCTGGATTGGATACGGTTTGGCTGTACACCAAGTCCTGCCTTAGTCACTGTAAAGATGTTAAGGATTAACTGAAGTTAGGGTCCATCCATAAAGTACGTACGCACTGAACGGGGAGTTGGATTTAGGAGCTTTTGCTTATGTATGGTGTGCAAACGGGGGTTTGAAAATATGCCTCGTTTGTGTACGTACTCTATGGATGAGTCCTTAGCGCATTGTAATATGTGGATGAGCCCTTGTATCATTAACAAATGAAGAGATTCAATAGTCGACATGACCAAACAGTTTGTACTGAGCATGGGTGATATTTTACCTGTTGTTTTCGAATTTATCCGTATTTTTATCAGTGAGCTGGAAAGATGGTAAAAAATTTCAATTCCTGCAAAATGGTAGTGTTACGTTCAACCTTGCCATCTAACTGTAGAAATTTCGGGGCTTGGATTTGCAGATGTAAGTTAGCATTACTATGTACTGTGTTACATAAAAAAAACATTGCATGATTTAAAGTGGCTTAGGAGGCATTACTGTCTGTGTGAAGGCCACTAGGGGGCGCTGACGAAGCTTGAACCCGCTCCGTCAAGCTACCGCTCTGGTGCGTAACCCACTCTGCCATCTTCCACCAGTGCTGTGCTTTATAAGTGTACATTGTACAGTGAAATCCGCTTAATTGCATAGGTGCCGTGCAAGCCTTGCTTATGCGATTAACTGGGCTATGCAAATAGCCGGGACGTCTGATAATTAATTGTACGCACAAAATACTGGTTCGGGTTTGTATGTTGTTATGCGATTATGCGGGTTATGCAGTTAAGTGGTATGCGATTAAGTGGGATCCACTGTATCAAAGTTATTGTTGGCTTTTAGAACCGTTGCAGGTTGCAACGTCTTTTTGATTACGTGAGAGAAAATGATCCTAATAATTATAATTACATAATGAACAAATTAATTATTATAGAAATGTTCAAATATGTGTCAGCCCTATTATTAATTATTATTAATTATTATTAATTATTATTTATTTGTGGGAAAGTAGGTGTGCCATACGAGCAATATTTTAAATTTGCACACTACACAGTACAAGTGTTTAAGCCTGGCCCTGGTCTAGTGGGGGACCCTATACTTAATGCAACATACATTAAACAACAAATGGTTGGCCCCCCATGATTAGAAGTTGCCCCCCCAACGGCCCCCCACTTGCCAAATCCTAGAGCCGCCACTGCTAACAGTACAAGTGTTTAATCTAGACTGACATAGCCTGGGGAATTCTGCTATTCTGATAGGGGCTGCTGTTAGTTGATGTAGAATGTCAAAATTTCCGGGGGAATTTGAAATCTTCGGGGGGTGGAATTGCCCTTTTCTCCCCGGAAACGGCCTAGATTAAACCATGTACAGTACATGTAGCAGCACAAGAGGCCACGCATTCATATTGCTCAAGCAGAGGGTGGGACCAAGCCAGGGCCATATTAAGGCGGGGGCTGAGGGGGCTGAAGCCCCAGGCCCACCATAAAAAAATTGGCTCACCGTTTTTCAAGCGACAACCTCTTTTTTGCTTGTCAGAGATTTTCAGCGAAGGCGGGACATTTCACAAGGGGCAATTTTCAAATTATGGAAGCGACGACCTTTTTTCTACTTCTCAGTAGAAGCACTTCCCACTCGGACCTTAATCCGGCCCTGTACCAAGGAAGAAAAGTTTTTAGTGCAAGGATTGTGGACAAGTGGAACAGTCAGGACGATGAGTTTCAGCCCTCAAACCCCCTTGTGCCTACGCTAATGGTAGAGAAGATAATTTCATTTGGAACACTTCTTAAGAATCTGTGCTCATCTTGTGACCTCCACATGATTCCAGACTTTATCCTTATCAGTCTTTATTGTCTTCTCTAAGTTCTGACCACGTTGTGTATACTTATTATTTGTAACTGTAATTCAACATACAGTGTAATATGATTTCTCATTTATTGATGTGTTAGCAGACCTGGTCTATTTTGTTGAATGTTTTATTTCTCGTTACTTTAGCAACGGGCTCCGTTGTTATGGGGACCATCTCCCTGGCATCAGAATTTAGGACTTTGTTTCAAATTGTGACTGAATGCAAGGACAGTGTTTTATCCAGACTCCAGGCCTGGGGGGAAATTGAGGCCTTTGGGGGGGATTGACTTGGCTGGAGGGGAAGACACACAGTTCAATGCAAAATTTGTGTAAGAGGTGAGATTTTTTGGGAGGGAGGGGTGTTGAGGCTTCGGGGGGGGAGGGGAAATCTCCCCTTAACAGTAACAGGCCTGTATAAAAGACGAGGGACATGTGTGTGTGTGTGCAGCTGTGAATTTGCCACCGATCAAATTCATTTGGACAGCCTGCGCGCAAGACTAGGTTGACCCCGAGTGGGCGAAAGGTCGCGCGAAGACAACCAAGATCCATTACCGGTACGATGCGCCAAGGATACAATATACAGTGTACCTAGTACATTCCACGACCACCACCACCGGCTTGCATACAGCTCCAATATTTCCGCTGCGCGCGCAGTGCGTGCTGCTTTCCATTAGGTTTCTGGCTTCGGGGGCTAAGTCGCCTCGCCGCAGAGATACGAACGGTGGCCGAGTAACTGGAAACGACGCTGTCGTCTGCCGCTGAAACGGAGGAGCAGACGACGCTGTGACGTCGACCGGTCGGCGGAAGGATTTCCCAGCTGAGTTAAATACTGCGTCGAAGGGTGCGTCGCGTCGCGTCGCGCGATCTCTTGCATAGTTCACCACTTCGCCAGATGTCGCACCGACGCTCGAACTGACTGCTACGGACGGAAAATCGCTCTGCACTTCCCCCCATGCACCTGCGTATGTATACTAGAGCCAGGGATATTTTTACACCCCCCACCAACACCCCCAGTTTGAGACCGACACACCCCCCCAATACCCATCCCTCTCCCAATTTCAGCTATGCAATGACCTTTTTATTGCTTGTCAGACGTTGTTGGCAGGGGACCCCCAGAATTTACCGACACCCCCCGAAATTGATAATCCTAGAAATAACCCTGGGTCCAGAGCCTTATATAAGGAAGTTTGATCGATGCACTAAACTTAAGAAAATTTTTGGACTTAGACCTGCGAGTAGAAAACGGGGCAAAAACTGGTTGTCTGGAAAATTGTTCACGTTCTCTGCCCAAAACTAAGAAAATTGTAATTATAACACTGCACGTTTTCGATTGATCACTGCACTTTTTGTGTTTCGCTGGACGTTAAAAAGGCCCTGACATATGCACACGCGCATTTACCGCGACACATTGAGACAGAGGTAGAGGGTGAAGATCGTTCGAGGATCTAATGTATTGTTATCCGATTTCAAAATCAGAGCTGAACATTTAAAATCTGTTTTACAGTTAGGCACAATGTTCAAGTTGTCGGGCGTTGAGGCATGCGTAAACTTCTGTTAGACCTCTAGACTCGAGCCCCCTCACTTTTCTGAGAGGCCACCATAAGGAAAGGGAAGGTTTTTGGGATGGGCCTCCACTTTTTCATCCAAGTTTGCACCATTGGGTGATTGGATTGAGGGTTGAGGTTGATCCCCTGTTGGGGCCCGAAAGGATTGGGTTTTATTTGTCAAAACCCTCCCCGTAAGGGCAAATATTTTGGAACGAGACTCATTACAATAAGAAATCAACCAACTATTTCTACTTATAATCGCAAGTTTCTTGCATTGAAACCTGTGATATTTTCTCAAATGCTTTAAGACAGCTTACACTCTGGACCAGTGGCGGCTCTAGGATTTGGCAAGTGGGGGTCCGTTGGGGTGGCAACTTCTAATCATGGGGGGCCAACCATTTGTTGTTTAATGTATGCAGGGGGGCCACTGAGGGGCCAGGCACTCAATAGGGGGGCACGGGCCCCCCCCCCTGGGCCCCCCGGTGGAGCCGCCACTGCTCTGGACAAAATCATGCTTAAAAGCTGCAAGTTGATAACAGTGTAGGCCTAATGACCAAACTATGATAATTGATCTGCGGTGAGTACTGAGTAGCCTACAGTAGTCTATAGGACTATTCGCCTTCTGTAGCTCTTTTTCCACTCAAAACTGACTAAGCCTACAGTATATCTTAATATTGGCCAAAATTCCGACGTATAGGTTTACTGTATATGTGCTCCTGTCCAAATCCACTTGGAGTGCACAATTATTAGTTTGCTGGCAGACAATACGTTTCTGGTTATAATTGCCTCTTCACAATAAAAAAACACAGAATTTTGGGCCGTTAATCAGTAGTCCCACAAGACGTTCTGAAGCAGACATAATTAGCGTTGCTATGGTTACGAAATATTGCGCTATTCAGGTAGACAGAACCAGAGCAAATTATTTTATGTGCTTCAATTCACTTCACTTAACGCACAGGCCCTACAGGCAGTGAGCTTAATTTTAGCCAGGAGGAGATAGACCGAAACGGAGCAGGACAAAAGGAAATCGATCGGCACGCCGTACACAAGCCATTGCTTTTGTTAGTTTATATGGGCCATTTCAAATGTCGTAGTATCACCAATTATTGGCGCATTTATGAACGTACAGGTGGACCGGCCCAATCTAATATAAGGCTAAGAGTACTGTTATGAGATTCGTATATATACAAAACCGATGATAAATTTATCGGGGGTGGGGTGAGGGGTAGGTGACCTTTTCCAGTGGCGGTTCCAGGATTTCTTGGTGGGGGGATGAAATGAAATGTTCGAAATGCCACAAAATGGTGAGCCTATGGAAGGACTGTTGTTACAGCAAGCTATAGATATGCAAAAATTCAGAGGAGTTTGAAACGAATTAAAACCGCATTTTCTTGTGTCCCCATCTTTAATGCGTCAAATCATTCCGGGATTGTCAATATATTCCATCTCAATTTTATTCTAGAGCGTTCAAAATGCCACAAAATGGTGAGCCTATGGAAGGACTATTGTTAAAGCTGGCTGTATGCAAAAATTCAGAGGAGTGATGAAACGAATTAAAACTACATTTTCGTTTGCTTCCATCTTCATTGGGTCAAATCGTTCTAGAATTGTCAATATATTCTGTCGCAATTTTATTCTAGGGAGTGTGAAATGCCACAAAAATGGCGAGCCATTTCAAACCACACGATACACAGTCTTTTTAAAATCTATTCTTCGTCAAATGGTCAAAATATATACATGTATTTATATTCAATATATGCAGCCATATACTCACCTAGCATACTTGCGTTAGTTAGCAAAACCCTCGGTAAGTCTGAGAGTAGCTTTGGCTGCAGGTTTAAGACCAGGGGCTGTTCATTAATTATGTCAACAATTTTTGGGCAATTTTTGACCCCTCCCTCTTGTCAACAACTGTCAACTTTCACTTAACCCCCCATAATTACGTCAAAAACTTTTGACTCCCCCACCAAGATCAATGACAGGTCCCAATAACAAGGTCATTATTTTTGTGGTGATGACCATTTTTTCCTTTTTTCCTCATCGAGTGTCAAAATGTGGTGGTGATGAACTTTTTGCCATGCTTTTTTCCATTGTATTAAGTAGTATTCCATGAAATTTCCTCTTTTTTGATTATTTGCAAAAAGTGAAATTGTTGACGTTAACTTCTCTTGACCCCCCCTCCCCTGTCAACAACTGTCAAACTTTTTCAAACCCCTGCCTCCTAAATTGTTGACGTAATTAATGGACAGTCCCAGACATTGCTAAACTAGTGAAAAATAAGAGTTTTTTGGGAGGGGGGGAAATCTCCTCTCCTAACAGGCCTGTATAAAACACTGCGACACAGTATAGATATAGATACTTTTATTAACCCCTTAACCGTGTATTTAACTGTAACTCAATGTAAAATGGACGGATATATCCGGGATCCCAAGTTAAGGGGTTAAGATACGTTTGGCTTTCAAGCATTCGTCGCATTGTTTATTTTATAAAAGGCTTCGAAGGTCGCAGGATCATTCTCGTTGCTGTTGCAAATTTGGACGAGGAGGTCTGGTTAATTGCGCCGACATGGAACACCCTTCGAGTTACTTCATCTATTCGCTATCAAATATTTCAAAGATTCTTTTTATAATTACAGGTATCATCGCCGGCCCCCAAGTGTCGCATTGCAATAACCTAATTGAGCAATCCTAAACGCCCACGCAAAAACGTGTTTAACGACTCACGACACAGTCTGCCGATCTGGTCAACAACACTGCTGCACTTGCACACCAGCACGAATCTAGGTCTTCGACAAAAACTCGGCCAAATGGGAAAACACAACAATTCCTGCAAGGCAAGCAGGCACCTGCATAGCATATTGAAAATCTGCGCACAGGCCCTACATAGCTTAGCAAGTAGGCCCTACAGTAATTAGGCAAAATTGTGCGGCGTTAGAGCGTCGGATTAATATATTGACTCGACCGTAATTATACTGTATAATATGATATTTTATTTAGAATAAATTTTTTAATATAATTTAATTTTTGACATAAGAATTGGTTTTCTTCATATCTTGGAATTCTGTACGATTTTAAAGATCTGCAGTGCGATCAATCACCACCGTACATACATTTTAAATGGATGGCCGAGAGCGATCTGTGAGAGATCTAAGAGAGAGAGAGAGAGAGAGAGAGAGAGAGAGAGAGAGAGAGAGAGAGAGAGAGAGAGAGGAGAGCACAATATAAAATCTTAAACTTGGCTATTTCGCACGAGCTATTGTAATTTATAATTTGTAATGTGTCCACGCAGTCACTGTATTAGTTGCCACATAAATCTCTACGTTGTATAATATAATAATAATAATAATAATAATAATAATAATAATAATAATAATAATAATAATAATAATAATAATAATAATAATAAAAAAATTGAAAAGGCTTGGCAGTTACTAAACTTTCAAACAGCAGAATTATTTGTGCTTTTGTTTTTAAAAAAATCGAGTTACTTTCTCCCGAAATTAATTAACTTCTTTTGCCAATGTGTTGCCAACTCGGTGAATAAAAGGCGTTTGGTTATATATAAATAATAAATATATATATGTATATATATATATATTACGTTTCGTAGGAATAAACGCGGCTATACATACACAGCTTTTCGATTGCTGGCGTCATTAAAATACCGGAAGGCAGATGCGCCTCGGATGGCGCGAGAAAGATTATCCGCGTTTCCATGCATTATTATCTGCGACGCCTCCATTGTTTCGCAGACGACACACAGAACATCTGGGAAAATGAAAATCCGACCCAGGAGCGCGCAAAAACACCTGCAACCGATTGATATCAACGGTGTGACAGAAGTGTACTGCATGCGCACGCCAGGATACTGGATACTGAGTATCTGTTACTTCGGAGCAGAAGGCCACGACCTGTATATATATATATATATATATATATATATATATATATATATATAGCCTATATATCCTTCCGTTGGGAACATTAGTTCGGAAAATAATCATCGTTTCGAAATAGTGAATTTTCTTTCCAGCGCTAGGCTATACTCGGTATTATTCAACCCACGCAGGCAGGTTCGAAGCGGTCGTCCCCTGGAGAAAATAGTGTTTGCCTTTCAAATGGAAAGTTGGAAATTGACTGCAGCCGTCCGCTGCGTATACAGAAACACGGATTTATATAGCGCCGTGTATGAGGAGAACTTACTTAGAAGTACGCTGCCGCCCGGTGGGAGTTTGGGAATGCTGCTGCACAATGAGTTGACGAAGAGTTGAGTTCTGCGATGGGTTTTAATTTTCTGGTCTTATTTTTAGCAACTATAGCGTGTGTGTGTGTGCGTGCGCGGGCGTGTGTGCGTTATGGTTTCTTCTATACAGTTTTGTCGCCAGCGTCCTAATAAAAAACGTCACTTTCGCGTCCGCTGTCCGCGGTTCGTGTCGCAATCGACGGACAAACGGGGTGTCAAGTCGTCGTCCACGTGACATCCTTCGGACAGCGTATATATATATATATATATATATATATATATATATATATATATATAGTTGCCATTGGCGACCGAGAGAGGTCTGCGCTGGTTCTTTGTGTCTCTGGCGTCGGAAAAGGCGCGAACGAGCGACACTTCGATCGCTCAGACGCGTTTCACGGAACCGGCGGCTGGCGCCAAAGCAGTCGTGAATAATTAAAACAATAATTAATATTGAGAACCTGCTACTGCTGCTATTGCTATTGCAACAACAACAACAACAGCAACAGCTACTACTACTACTACTACTACTACTACTACTACTACTGCTACTACTACTACTACTACTACTACTACTACTACTACTACTACTACCTACTACCACCACTACTACCACTGCTACCACTACCACACACTACCACTACTACTGCCACCACCACCACCACCACCACCACTGCCACTACTGCACCACACACCACACCACTACTGCTACTACCACCACCACTACCACCACTACACCACTACCACCACTACCACTACTACTACTACCACCACCACTACTACTACTACCAGTAGTAGTACTACCACCACTACTACCACCACCACTACTACTACTACTACTTCTTCTTCTTCTTCTTCTTCTTCTTCTTCTTCTTCTTCTTCTTCTTCTTCTTCATGTGCTGTGTCCAAAGACAGGTTCCATACTCCATCGTCCCACTCCTCTCTATCTTGAGCTTTTATCTTCAGGGCTGAATACTTGGTTTTCCCATAGTGTTGAGCATCTATAATAAAACTGGAAATCGCTTGGAATATTTTTTACTTTTTTCCTTCTGCGATGTCTTTGAGCCTTCGCTCCTTGCGCATTTCACAGCCTGGCCATAAAACTACAGTACAGTTTCGTTATAACAGACTCGGTTATAACGTACCCTCGGTTAAAAAGCACCGCACTGTACGGACCCGTGTGATGCACCACTGTATTTGGATGATCTTGGATATAATAACGTACCAAATTTTACAGACCCACGTTATATCGAAGTTCTACTGTAAACGCGAGAAACATTTTTATCGATAATGGTGTTTGCCAAGGAACGTTGGTTGAGCGGACCCACGTTACGCGAAAGCGTCATTTGGGGGAAATGCAACTGTACTGCAGCGTTGAAATTATTACCGGAAGAAATTTCCCGACTGTCCATTTCCCGTAAATTTTGCTGTTTGGGAAATAGCAAGAATATAATGTAAATATGCTTCTTTTCTCGGTGCTGCTATCAGTATAGGAACATGATTCAAATACAGGGTGGCGCAAAAAATCGGACTATATTAAACGCAACCTAAATGTGACTAGTGCGGGTTTTTTGCGCCACCCTGTACTTGTGATACTGATATAATAGGTATTTTTGTTAAGATGTGTCCGAATTTTGGCGACTATTTTGAGGAAGTTGGAATGATGACACGTGATCACCCGTAATGCGCTCTTCGGATATTTTGTCGAGGGGCCGTCCAGAAAGTACGTCACGCTTGAGAGGGAGGATGTCGAAGAAAGTGCGACGGTTTGTGACTGAAGAGAGGGGGTAAAATTGCCCGAAAATAGCGCGGCGGGCGTACTTTATGGACGTCCCCTAACTGTTTTTGTAGAGGCAGGGATAGATAGCTTACTAGCAACCTGTTATTATTAAGTTGACCTCGATAGAGGGCGTCGATAAAAGATGCTATAGATATGAGGTGACAGTCACAGTAGCAAACAGTTCCTGGCTTTGATATAGAAGGGATGCAAGCAGTCAATAAAAAGCAAATCAATCAATGACTCTAAAATAATATGCTCCAATCAATCAATCAATCAATTCAAACAATCAAACAAGTAAGTAAGACAGTGCTGATTTTGTGGTCCTCTTTCTGAAACTCGTCTTCTGAGCGCGATATTCTTCAAAAGAGGCGCTATACAAATTGTCCATTCCATTCCTTTACAAATAGCGGTTCAGATCCTACAATAATTAAATCTATCTAGCCAAGGCCACTGGTTGGAGAATAATGCAGTAGTTGTAACGCGATCGTTCGACAAGCTAACGTTAGAACGGTCTTTCTGCTGTTTGAATGGCGACCTTTTGTCGTTTATGTTGCGCTGTTTTGTGCGTA
>CM030853.1:3257428-3274928 GCA_018105865.1 Metaphire vulgaris
GCATAGAAACTCATTAAAAATATTTTGCTTTCGGCAGCCAAGAGGGTTTTAACCCCAACCCCAACCCCCTTGGCTACGTCACTGCCTAAGTCAAGTGGGGTCACAGAAATGATTGTTTTGCATCGTCTAAAGGTTTTTTCGTCTCGAAAAGCTCGATGTCTCCATCCGACTCCATTCACGAACTGCTCTCCGTTCCTCAGTCGATCGAGAGGCTTACCGAGTCGTCGGTCCAGGTGCAGCTCCCCACCTGCCCCGGGGGCGGCGGCGGCGGGGCCCCGGCGGCCTCCAGTACCATCGCCGAAGGAGGGCTTCGATGCAAGACGCTCTCGACCACACGAAGATCGACGCCAGCCTCTACGAAACCCCGATCGCAGTAAGAATGACGTCATCGACGTAAAAGTGACGTCATTTGTGACGTCGGTCGGTCGTCGTCGTCGTTGGGTAGTTGGTTGGGAACTGGAGTCATTGAATTATTTCCTTTTGGGGGTTAGAGGGAATGTGTGTGTAAATACCCCTGATATTTCCTGTAGGCTAAGACCAGTTCTTTCTAGGTCGTTAAAAACACGGTTAGAAAATGACATTGGAACTTGGAAACATAAAAAAATACATCAGGAATAATTTTTCGATTGCTGGCTATTACTACTACTACTACTACTACTACTACTACTACTACTACTACTACTACTACTACTACTACTACTACTACTACTACTACTACTACTACTACTACTACTACTACTACTACTAAAACTACTACTACTACTACCTAGGCGGATTTAGACATTTGGGTAGGCTAGCATGGAGGTCTGCCATCCAGCATGCGACAGACCTGGTGTTGATGGAAAAAACATTTTTGTTTTGGTGGGATTACCAGGCTAAGCCTACCCTAGCCTTTAATAAAACTGACTACTACTACTACTACTACTACTACTACTAGTACTACTACTACTACTACTACTACTACTACTACTACTATTACTACTACTGCTACTACTACTACTATTAGTACCACCACCACCACCACTACTACTGCTACTACTACTACTACTACTACTACTACTACTACTACTACTACTACTACTACTACTACTACTACTACTACTACTAATAATAATAATACTATTACTACTACTACAAATACTACTACTGCTACAACTACTACTACTACTATTTGATCTCTTTGACCAATGACCAATTGACCCGCAGCCATTTGACCTTTGATCCCATTACCATCTATCTCTCTGGTTGCCACTTGTAACCGCAATCGTCTTCTTTAACTTAAGCGACCGGGCGACGACGACGACCGACGCTTCGACTTTCCCGGCATCGAGGAGGACAACCTCGGATCGCTGAACTTCGCCGTCGCCTACGACCTGGACCAGTCGCTCGTCACCGTCCGTCTGGTCCAGGCTCGCGACCTCGTCCCGCGCGACTTCAGCGGCACCGCCGATCCGTTCTGCCGACTGCGCGTCCTGCCGAACGACACCGCCGGCGGGAACGACGACGGCACCGGCCGCGGCAGCCAGCAGCTGCAGACGAGGGTCCACAAGAAGACGCTCAACCCGGAGTTCGACGAGGAGTTCGTCTTCGAGGTGTCGGCCTCCGAACTGGTCGCGACGACCCTCGAGATCCTCATGTTCGACTACGACCAGTTCTCGCACGACGAATGCGTCGGCCAGATCCGGTTTCCGCTGGACCAGCTGAATCCGAACGAAACGGTCGCCTACTGGAAAGGCTTTTCCACGTACAAGAAGAAGGACCAGGTACAACAACAACAACAACAACAACAACAACAGTGGCAGTAACAATAATAACCGTAATGATGTAATGTAATGTAACAGAATGTTTGTATAGCGCCTCTTCTGAAGAATCACTCAGAAGCTCTCCCGATGATGATGATGATGATGATGATGATGATGATGATGATGATGATGCATTCAATGGTTTTTCTCCTATATCAGGGATACAACTCGCTTCACCCTATGGCTAGCCATGTAAGAGACCGTCGTTCAACATATGCGAAGAAATTTGAAGACCATAATTATCATATGCAGGCAAAACAACCGCATTGGGACCTAGCTACTGCGGTAGCACTTTTTCGAAAGCGCTATATAAACTCACTAGATTTGCTTACTTACTTGCTTGCCTGCCTATAGGATGAATCTAACGGCGACCTGATGTTCTCGATGGCTTATCTATCGAGCGCCGAGCGTCTAACAATTGCTGTCATCAAGGCGAGAAAGCTTCGAATGCTCAACGACGGAATGACGTCACCAAGTCAGAGTTACAATTACGTCATTCATTGTTTCTAAACTTATGACTCACCGCGTTATACTGACGCCCAGTGGCGGCTCCACCGGGTGGTCAGGGGGGGCCCGTGCCCCCACCCTATTGAATGCCTGCCCCCCCAGTGCCCGCCCCCCAGTTGGGACCCTATACTTAATGCTACATACATTAAACAACAAATGGTTGGCCCCCATGATTAGAAGTTGCCACCCCAACGCCCCCCCCACTTGCCAAATCCTAGAGCCGCCACTGCTGACGCCGCCTACAGCGACAATCCCCTTAAATAGATAAGTCGCGAAGAGAGATTAAAATAGCTGGATTACGCCCACTTATTTGTAAAAAATCGCGTTTTTCTGTATTTTCATGTACCTATACTTAGAAGTTGAAAACGACTTATGGTCTCTATCTAGTCTTTGGCGAGCGTTTGCTATGTTTTTTCTACAAAGGTACATATGATGTTATCTGCAAGAAATCAAGTAGGTCTACAGTATGAGTGGACTTGAAAATTCACGTAGACAGAAGATTTGGATAAAAATTTCGTTGGCTTCACTAAGATTGGTGTCACGTGATGCGCATTTGAGGCTGACGTCACTCATGATCTCATAAAAAAGCAATCTGTTTGATAATTAATTTGTTTGTTAGAAAGTACCCTCTGTAGTATAACTTTGTTATAACGGACTCGGTTATAACCTGTACTCGGATATAAAGTACCCAGTGTTTATTCTAGCCACTTTGACATTGGGGGGAGGGGGAGTTTGAAATGTTTTTGGGGGCAAGATTTGTCTCTCCACGCTTGGGGGGGTGGGGAATTTCCACCCCCAAGCCAACATATATAAATTTTTTTTTGGGGGTAATTTTAAAACTTTGAGGTGAGAATTCGCTCCCCTCCCAAAAAAAAACAGGCCTAGAATAAACACTGAAAGTACCGCAATGTACGCGGCCCCGTGTGATGCGCTACCGTACCGGACAGTGTTTATTCTAGGCCTTCTCTGGGTTGGATTCCCCCCCCCAAATTTTTGACATTTTGGCAAGTAGTGTGACCTCCCCAAAGTCTGTCCTCCCCAAAAAATTTAAACTCCCCTCCCAATGTCTAGGTGGCTTGAATAGCCGCTGCCTATCGGATGGCATTGGATACAGTGTACCTCGGATAATATATAACGTACTCAATTTTGCGGACCGCTAATTGCGTTATAACGAAGTTCTAGTGTATTTTAAACAGTTCAATCCATCTGCCACTCTCATTGATGAAGACAAACCTATTTCGGTTAATACGTTATCACTCCCTATAAATGTTATCACCCTCTAACCCCGGCATTCCTTAAATTGCTCCTGCATCCTAAATGTTGCTAGCAGTTGGTTACTTGATTGACGGACAGTGGCGGTTCCAGGGTTTCTTGGTGCGGGGGGGGGGTTAAACTAATTATAGGAATTTGGCCGGGGGTGGTGAAAAGAGAAGGGGAAAAATCAATAAACTTTGCCGAAAAGGCTGACAAAAGAAATTTTCCTTTAATTTTACTACATTTTTACCGAAAAACAGGTTGACAAGCAAAAAAAGGTCATCCGCAGTCCCCCCCTCGTAGTTTTACTAGACTTTTACCCAAACAATAGGCTTCACGGGCGAAAAAAGTCCGGAAGTCCGGTAGGGGAATGCACCCCCACGTGGAACCGCCACTGTAGAAGGATATATAAATTTTATGATTAGATCCGTTTGTCCGGGTCACCATCTTGGTTGATGGGAAGAAGAGGAAGAGGAAGAAGACGTCTACGAAGCGTGGTACGACCAGTCCCGTTTGGAACGAGGCTCTGGTCTTCGGCGTCGACAAGGAACTCCTGAACACAATCCAGGTGGAAATTGCCGTCTTCAACGACACGCTCCTTGGCAACAACGACTTGTTGGGGGAGGTAGTGGTGGGAAAAGACACCTCCGGGGAGGAACTGGCCCACTGGAACGACGTTCTTCACCTCAAGAACGCCCTGGCTCGGTGGCACGCCATCCAGTAACCGGCTTGGACCAGAGATGTCCACGGGTTGGGTTAACCCATGGATTGGGTTGGGTTGGGTCGGGTCAGACTTTTCCATATTAATGGTGGGTTTGGTTGCATTAGAAAATAAGTCATGGTTTAAGAAACTGTGATGTATTACAGTGGGTTGGGTTGGGTCAAGTATTCAAATAAGTTATCGGCATGGGTTGGGTTGTGTTGGAGATTTGATGGGTTGGGTTGGATTGGGTTCTAAAAAATGGACCCGTGGACATCTCTGGCTTGGACCGGGTTCATCTTGCACTAGCATCTCAACGGAGATTGAATTACTACGTAGTATTAAGGTGATAATTGTCTAGCCTATGTCTGCACAAAGTGTGGGTAATAAGTTAGTAACAATTGAAATGGATCCCATATTGTTACTCTTTCGTGCCTAACTCATACTGATATTCGATCAATTTGACTAATTTCACATATTTTTATGGCAAACCATATTATATTTTATATACCTTTACTAAATTTACAGTACAATTTTGGATTACCCCAAAACAAATACATACAGAAAATATTCACCAGTCGGACATTTTTGGCAAAATAAAAGCGTCATGCAAATAAATCCTGTGCATGTTCGATATGTATATATCATAATATTTTTCTATATATATATATATATATATATAATTTGTATATTAAATATATAATTATGTATAAAATATAAAATTAATTAATAACCATGGTATAAATGCGTGTAAGTTTTAATATTAAGTTTCTCAGTATTAGATTATTCTCTGCATAATTATGATTTCCGAGGGTCTGACCAACGGTTATAAGATTAATCGGCAGCATTTCCCTATATACGCTATCCCAGATATCAAATCACGTGGCCATTTTGATACTTTAAAACTGAACTTGGTAAAAGTTATCTCCTCCGCATGGCATTGTAAAAATAATGGAGCCCCCAACCAGTGGCGGCTCCAGGATTTGGCAAGTGGGGGAGCGTTGGGGTGGCAACCTCTAATCATGGAGAGACAATCATTTGTTGTTAAGTATGTAGTATTACGTATAGGGTCCCAACAGGGGGCCACTGGGGAGCAGGCACTCAATAGGGGGGCACGGAACCCCCGGGGCCCCCTGTGGAGCCGCCACTGCCCCCCAACAGACCAAAGTCCAGTTACATTCATTATTCTTGGAAAGCCTGGACGAGTAGCACTTCTGCGATAACTTATCCTATCAGTCTTCTGGAAAGCTCTCGACCCCAGTGTCTACGTAATTTGACAACTGTTGATTCGATGACCATCTTTTCTTTCTAACAATGTGCAGTATTCGCAGCGGGAATGCTTCTGGGTGATTCTTCAGAAGAGGCGCTATAAAAATATTCTGCTACATTACGTTACATATCAAGCTGAAAATAATTTCCTGGAAGCCAGACCCAGTGTTTAATCTATAGACTCCTGGACTCCGGTGGGGGGGAACTAACAAAGCCGGGGGAAATTCTGCTATAGGGGGCTGCTGTTAGTTGATGTAGTATGCCAGAATTTCCAATTGGGGGATTTGAAATTTCCGGGGTGGGGAAAGGGCAATTTCCCCCTTCGGAAACGGCCTAGATTAAACCCTGGCAAGACCTAGTCAGAATATGCCTAAAAGTGCATTGTCACCGGACTGCACTGACGTTCAACGCAGAGGGTGAAATCGCGTGCAGAGAATAATTCCACTCTGCCGTCTTCAGTGCCTCTTGCACTAACCTGTGGTCATTTCGGATGAACTTGGAGTGAACTATCAATTGATTTCTTTATGCATTAAAAGTGCAGATTCTCCAATTAAGTTTGCTTTCTCTTGGAAAGCAAGAGAATGTTGGTACAACTAATGAATCTACAGTATTTCTTAAATGTCTCTAATGACATGTAGTTACTTGCCTATAGTTAAACCTAAATAGATAATTCGTGAACCTTAGAGCAACCGGTTGGAATTGTTGGTATAAATGCTTGAAATCTGGTTAGGGTCGATAATTATTGCATGTTGCCAATAGTTCGAACGAACCACCTGTAAAGATGCTACATGTGATTCCAGAAAATGCCAAAATGCGACGTTATCTCTTGTCTCTGTAACATTTCACAGAAATGCGAATATAATTCTGAAAAATTGATCCTGCGTTCTTGAATGTGCTCCGCGCCTTTAGACAATTGATGTGAACATAACCCCAACTGTGAGTTTCGATTAGAAATTAAAAGGGGTTAGTGACCTATCTGCAAGCAGTCAGATACTACTAAATGAGTGTCCCCATCTAGCGACTGAAAACATAGATAGATCATAATATAATAATAATAATAATAATAATAATAATAATAATAATAATAATAATAATAATAATAATAATAATAATAATAATAATAATAATAATAATAATAATAATACTACTACTACTACTACTAATAATAATAATAATAATATAATAATAACACGGCTTAGAGTGGTTCAGTAGGGTCTGCCTTGTGTGAGAACCACTGTTGCACTCATCCAAATCTAGTATCCTCTGTTAGACTATTACTGAGGTTTAGTTTGAAATCATTCACATTCGTGGCCAGTACAGAATTCTGATTCACGGGACTATCCTCAAAGCCAGGGGCGTAGCCAGGAATTTGATTTGGGAGGGTATAAATATTTTGGGTGGGTATAAATCTTAGCTATATATAAACCACATAAACCATACAAACCACATATAACCACGTGTAAATCACATAAAAAACATTAAGGTAGACTGATTTTTGGGGCTATATATATATATACCGATATACCCACCCACCCCGCCCCCGGTCGCTACGCCCCTGCTCAAAGCAAGGAACAAAGTTGAAGCGGAGAAAATGGACACATTCTATGTGTACTGTACAATGTACAGTGTACTGTACACCATACGTCAATTGTGCTTTTTCTTTTTCTAGCCTTGCACTCAGTCTGTAGAAAATCGAGAATGGAGTAAAAGCTATTTCGATTACGCGGTTACGGTGTTACGGTTTAGGTCGTCATCTCCTAAGGGTTTATCTCTCTGCTTCTCATAAACTCCAAAATCCATATTTTGGTTAATATAGCCGTTTCAAATCTAGGCCTATACCAAGCGCCTAAGAATAGACAGCTACTGCGGCACGACCTACTAAAGCGCCATATAAATTCACGAGATTCTACTTACTCGCTTACTTGTATTCAATGAATCACAGATTCATTACTTGGAGGTTCGGAGGACATGAAGATATTTTCACTTTTTTTCAAATCTATGGGATCACGCCATGCAAGGTCTTTGCTATTTGGGTCGGGTTGGGTCGGGTCGGGTCAACATTATTGCTTTGCGGTGATGGTCTTCATTGACCATCCCAGTGTCGTCTAACGGTTCAGCATTGAATCGTCTCTGGTCTTCGTATTCTTATCGTCAGCACAGCACCCAGCACTCCGTGCGATCTGCCCTCCCCCTCCAAAAAAGCAACGAAGTCTACGCCGAATACTGCATAAATCGCACGGCTTATAAGGACTTTGTCTGTTTTTATCGCCCAACACGAAGCAGGCAGTCCCGGGTCGGGGAAACTGGACGCCCATATATACGAGTTATGAGTCCGTGCATCTAGTTGTATTGGACGCTATGCAGGAATTACTTTCCTAGCATATTATTCAGACACTTCGAAAGCTTCTATCTCGAGTTGACGCTCACCTCATAATGTGTTTAATCTAGACTCTGGACTCCTGGGTGGGGGGGGGGAACTGACAAGGCCGGGGGAAGTGTCAGCTAAGGGGCTGGTGTTAGTTGATGTAGTATGCCAAAATTTCTGGGGGGAATTTGAAATTTCCGTGGGGGAAGGGCAACTTTCCCCCGGGAAACGGCCTAGATTAAACCCTGCACCTCATCGGAGTGTCGCTGTCTATGAAACAGGGAGAAACTCGGACAAGCACAGAATAGTTAGCGTTTTTAAATTGAAAAGCGCCGAAAATCACAAAGATCTCCTAGGATTTAATAGGAAATCGCAATAATACAGTGAACAATCATTGTCGATTTTTCCCCCGTTTATCGCGACTGATTTGAGCTTGTGAGCGATGGGGAAAAGTTATAAAAGCAAAACAGCGCGAATAGACGCATTATCTGATGGAGTGTACTAGATAGCGGGCCCAATCAAGCGAAGATCGATCGATAGTGGTAACACTTGTGACTTGCTTTCGGGAAAGATTTCACGCACGCAGCTCTTATAATTTCGATCGATCATGTTTTAAGGAGCGAAAAAGAGATTCTTTTCTCGGCCGCCGAAAAAAGTTAATATTAAATCTAGGAAATCCATTAAAATAGGATTGAACTTAATCGCAGGCGAAATGATGAATGGGGAATGAAATTTTAGAGAAAACTGAAACAGTCTGTGGTCGTCAGGCTTAGCAGTGACGTTTAGGCTAAAAATAGATTGTAAGCGTGTTTCGACGCGAATTTTGAGAGCTTCACAGTTTTCAATACAACGAAAAACTAGCTAAATTCTGACGAAGACGCAAAACTTTGAAAATAATACTTCTCTATTATTGTCAAATCAGCAACTATAGGCCTAGCGGTTTGATCTGTAAGATGAAGGCCTAACCTGACCTGGCCTGACCTGTAGCCAAATAACCCAGTGGCGGAGCTAGGGTGTCCGGCGCCCGGGGACAAAGATGATCCCTGCACCCCACCTGCACCCCCTAGATCCACCTCTGAAATAGCCCAGACACATTTTAATGAAGCTCGGCAGGGTAACCAATCCATCTCTACGAATATAGTTAATTTTCAGGCATTGTCTAATTTTTTTCAACTGCGACTGAATTTGTGCCAGAAATGGCAGCCAGCGGGTCACCAAAATGACCCGTCACTCACGTGACCCATTGACCTTTGACCCACGCGACCCGCTGTCATCTCTGATACGCACCGTCACTCTTAAAGTCGTGAACGACTGACTATCAACAAGTTAGTTATAAATGCATGGAATTTCACAGGCGTGATCAATTATTACATAATAAATACGGGAGAATAATATTGCAGCTTAAAAGAGAATTTGCATGAGGCATAAAAATCGCCCGAGAGTTATGGGATAGGATTTTACATTTCATCCCATTTGGATGGATCGCCGGTTAAGCTCATATTCAGAAATTGGGGGCTTTGCTCTCTTCCATCCAGGACCATCCTGGTCCATCGCGACCGCTTGAAAGCTGCGATAGAAAACCAAAATCCAGGATAAGTGTACAACAACCAGGAAATGTACGCGGATTGAACCTTCTGAACCACTCCAAACCCTGTTATCATCAGCATCGTCGTCGTCATCATCATCATTATCGTCATCATCATCATCATCATCATCATCATCATCATCATCATCATCTTTATTATTAGTCGTTGCCAGGCAGCAGATAGCAACGACGAAAACGGTCTCTATGGTAACGGTACTGCTGGCTGCATACTTGCACGAATTTTCGATTTGCATGCAAAAAGTCTATTAACCCTTTGAAACCGTGGATCCCCATCCCCATCTCCCCCCCCGTCAGGTCCGTATAAAGCACTGAGCATAGAGAACTGTGTGTTTTAGACTATGGGAAACGTGTGTGCGTCTTATACACGTTTGCGGGAAATAAACTGTAGAAGAAGAGGTCACGTGAATAACGCAGTCCCATAAGAGCCTCTCCCGCCCCCTCGCCTACCCCCCCCCCCGCCCAAACCCCAAACAGAATGCTCTCGGGGGTCATTTGAGTGACGTTGAAGAGAACCGTTACCATGGCGATCGCCGCTGTGGGAGACGACGACGACAACAACGACGCTAATGACGTCATAGATGGCTTCTTAATTTTCCGATGACGAATATGAAACGTACGTGCGGCGAATATTATAGTTGATTTCCGGTTTTGTCGTCAGTTTTGTACGCGTGTTTCCATTTCCGTTTCGCTCACTGGTTCCCTGTCATTTTAATTGGACATTTATTTGGCGCTTCGAGAACAGCAAATTTACCGGCAGCGTATTATAGTATATATAATATATATATATAAATATACCATATATATATATATATATATATATATATATATATATATATATATACCATGTATATATATATGGACTTACTTTTCGAAAGTACAGTACTTGACACGATAAATGTGGTAATGTTTTTCCTAATCATCATCATCTCAATTATCATCAAAATCGCATAGCCAGCTGGGGCCGTTGCGTTGTTCTGCGGCCGAGGTTAATCGCGTCCGTCCATAGAACTGGAACTGGTAATATATAATATATATATATATATATATATATATATATATGGACTTACTTTTCGAAGATACAGTACTGTACTTGACACTATAAATGCGGTAATGTTTTTTCTAATCATCATCATCATCATCAAAATCATCATCAGCCAAAAGCATAGGGGTCGTTGCGTTGTTCTGTGGCCGATGTTAATCGCGTCCGTCCATAGAACTGGTAGCCTATATATATATATATATATATATATATATATATATATATATATATATTATATATATTGCAAATTTTGATTTTCAATTACTTTCAAATGGTTTCATATGAGCTTTTACTCACTTATTATGAATGTAATAATGTTTTTGTTTGAAAGCTCAGAAAAGTTCATAAATTTTTAGCATATGTTTTTCATATACTTGTCTAGCAGATTTCTTAAATCCATAGATAATCTAGTAAATTTGAAGACACTGCCATAAAACAAGGATGTGCTACAAAGGCGATGTCAGCAACAAAATGAAAATATGTGGTAGCCCAGCAGTTTTTTCTTATCAAAGGGAGAGAAAGGAAATTAGAGATACATGGACGATGCAAGATGTTCCTGTTATTACATTGATATCACTCACTATTATGTATTTAGAGCCCCTCCAGCATGACAAACCCCGATGTTCCACAGTGCTAATAATACACAGTATATGTGGAAATCAACCGCACATTTGAAATTTATTTCGTCCTGTTATAGATCGAATTCAAGCACCATATTCAGCCACTATCTTTAGCATCCATTACTACATTGATATCAATCGCTATTGCAAACATGGGCCATCACCTTCTCCATTTAAAACGACTCATCCATGACAACCCTCGTTATTCCATAATTCTAATAATACACAAGATTTGTGGAAATACAAACGCATTTTTAAAACTTATTTCGTCCTGTAAGAGATAGATTTCAAGCACTATATTGAGGCATTGTCTTTAGCATTCTTCACTACATCGATATCAATCGCTATTTTAAACGTAGGCCATCGCCTTATGTATTTAGAGCCCCTCCAGCATGACAAACCCCGATGTTCCACAGTGCTAATAATACACAGTATATGTGGAAATCAACCGCACATTTGAAATTTATTTCGTCCTGTTATAGATCGAATTCAAGCACCATATTCAGCCACTATCTTTAGCATCCATTACTACATTGATATCAATCGCTATTGCAAACATGGGCCATTACCTTCTCCATTTAAAACGATTCATCCATAACAACCCTCGTTTGTCCATAATGCTAATAATACACAGGATTTGTGGAAATACAAACGCATTTTTAAAACTTATTTTGTCCTGTTAGAGATGAATTTCAAGCACAATATTGAGGCATTGTTTTTAGCATTCTTCACTACATCGATAGCAATCGCTATTTTAAACGTGGGCCATCGCCTTATGTATTTATAGCGCATCCAGCATGACAACTGCCGTTGTTCCATAATGCTAATAATGCAGGGTATTTGAGCAAATACAACCGCACATTTGAAATTTATTTCGTCCTGTTATAGATCGAATTCAAGCACCATATTCAGTCACTATCTTTAGCATTCATTACTACATTGATATCAATCGCTATTGCAAACATGGGCCATCACCTTCCGCATTTAAAACGGTTCATCCATGACATTCAACCAGAGGTTTCGTTGAGGACAATGACGAACCTGGAACTGATTGTGCACTGTGTACAGTGTTATGTTAAGATACAGAGCCTGGCAATACTGGCAATAGAAATGGCATCATTGCATTGATAACGAAATGCATTCCCAACATTACATTATTTTCTATTTGTTATTTGTTATTGTCGTGTCCCTATTCTATGGGGCATTAAGGTATTTTAACGTAAAGTGTTAACGAAAATTGCTATTGTTACTAAAAACTAAGACCAGAAAATTATGAACTTTTTGTAACTTTAAAAAAATTCATATTCATATATGTTTCATATGTAAAAAGTGTTATCTGAAAAGTTTTGAAAGTTTTTGAAAATCAGAAATTTTGTGTTTTTGCAACACCTTAATATATATATATATATATATATATATATATATATGGACTTACTTTTCGAAGATACAGTACTGTAATTGACACTATAAATGCGGTAATTTTTTCTAATCATCATCATCATCATCATCATCATCAAAATCGCATAGCCAGCTGGGGTCGTTGCGTTGCTCTGTGGCCGATGTTAATCGCGTCCGTCCATACAACTGGTAGCCTATATATATATATATATATATATATATATATATATATATATATATATATATATCCATATATATATATATATATATATATATATATATATATATATGGACTTACTTTTCGAAGATACAGTACTGTACTTGACACTATAAATGCGGTAATGTTTTTTCTAATCATCATCATCATCATCATCATCATCATCATCATCATCAAAATCGCATAGCCAGCTGGGGTCGTTGCGTTGCTCTGTGGCCGATGTTAATCGCGTCCGTCCATAGAGATCTGGTAGCGGTTCGGCGAAGCGTCATGCTTCAACTGGTCCAACCGGGTTTTCTTTGGACGGCCTCGAGGTCTCTTCCATCCCGGATGAGGTGGCGGGGTCTTCGGTGCGTGAACGCGGAGGTCTAGTAGTATCTGGTTCGCGCGGGCATCTCGGGGGGCGACAGTCTTGCGCGGACGTGGTTGAATAATGATACTCGACGATTCTTGCGTCTTTGTCGACTCCATAGTTGGCAGACTGGTTATAGACAAGACGTAAGTAACGTAACGTAACGTAAGTTAGTGATTTTGTCGAACCATCGGATGCCAAGGGGGTTGAAGGACCTGTCGTTGGCATCGCGTCTGGAAAGACTCCGATGTCTTAAGGTCAGTGGCGCGGAGGGTCCATGTTTCCTAATGCTTGCCGGGGAAAATTGTCTTTGACGTATTATTGTTTTCAACATATTTGTTTCCATTACTCTCCTCGGGCACCAGCCAAAAAAGGTTGGCCTTTCACAGAGCGTCTGATTGAATAACCCTGATCTATTGAAATCGCCCGGAGCTATGCCTTGACCCATAGATGATGTCCACGGGTCCAATTTTTATAACCCACCAAATCTCCAACCCAATCCATGCTGGTAATAGGGTTACTTAAATCAGCCCACCATAACGCATTGCGATTTCTTAAACACATAAATATGATAAAGTCTGACCCAACCCAAACCCAAACCAACTCAACCCATGGGTTAACCCAACCAATGACATCTTTGCCTTGACCGTCTGCTCTGCTGTCAAATTGTCAATCATATTTTCGTGAAAATTCCAATCTTCTTTCTGGTTTATTACCTTTACATATCAGTCATAGTCACATCATCTCTATCACCTCGACGTCGCAAAATTCCTTCCTCGGAAGTTAGAAAATTATCTTTCTCTTTTCGCGCTGATTTGTAAGACGTCACGTTAACAAAGACATCAGTGAGTTACGTCTAAAATTCCTCACGCCTATGTACCATTGTAATCCTTATCATTTTCACCCTGTTCATCTTTCACCTTTGACAGCTTTCACCTGCTGGGAAATTCGCCGATGAAAGTAATTACCAAAATGTCCGTAGGTGCAACCAGGTAAAACGGCTTAAGACAGGTACAGGTAGAGGTATTTGACCGGCAAATCTTACGACAGCCATTAAATCAGTACTGACTATCTTTACGACCAGGACCGGAAACCCGGGTCGACCTATTGGAATTGACAAGTGGCGCTATAGAAGTTCACTGTCAATAATAATATTATTCAATCAACCAATCACTCAATCAATCAATTCCTTTATTTCTTACTCAACATTAAGAGTAAACGATAGATTAAGTCAATAATACTAGAGGATAATTTCAAACATGCCCCATTCTTTTTGAACTGATTAACCCCTTAACTGGGGATCCCGGATATATCCGTCCATTTTACATTGAGTTACAGTTAAATACACGGTTAAGGGGTTAATAGAAATAACTTTCAAACAAGTAATAAGGCATATGCGTCTAGATTTATAGACTCGGTCAAATCAGTATTATAAATACTGATTACTGATATAATTGATCTTAAATCTATCATGACTATAATTAATGGTAGCAATTATAAAGGAACGAATGCAGCGAAATTAGGAAGAGAAGAATCATAAAAACTTGGCAAAGTGCCAAGTCAGATATACTAAAGACTCAAAATCTAGAAATCAAACTTCGCACCCCATTGAAGTACAGCAAAACCTCAATAAATCGAGCAGTGCTGCAGTCAAATGAAGATGAGCTTATTTAATAAATAATAATAATAATAATAATAATAATAATAATAATAATAATAATAATAATAATAATAATAATAATAACAAGTATGCACTTCTATAGCGCCAGTTCTAAAACCCAAGGGTATCAGTCAATGGTACTTCAAATACATCCGCAAAAGATCCAGGTCATTCCAGATATAGGCCAAAAGGAGGGAGCATAAGGGAGGGAGGGAGCATAATGACGTCATTGCCTTCTTCTTTTCGTCTTCGTTCTTTCTTTCTTGCTTTATTTCTCCTTCGCCTTCTCTTTTCTCCTCTTTCGTTCAATAGTGAATTTCTCTGTTAGCACATTCGTATGTCTTCAATGTGATTTCCTTCTCTTTTCTTCCGCTCCGCTTCTTTGTCTTTGTCTTCTTCAGGGGCGTAGCCAGGAATTTGATTTGGGGGGGGGTATAAATATTTGGTGGGAGGGTATAAACCTTAACTAAATAAACCATATAAACTACATATAACCACATATAACCACACATAAATCACATTAAAAACTTTAAGGTAGGCTGATTTGAGAGGGGGGCATATATACATGTATATACCGATATACCCCCGTCGCTACGCCCCTGGTCTTCTTATACTGTAGTTTATTATTTTTCCTCTTTTTTCTCTTCTGCATAGCCATGCTCTCCCACCTGTTATCCGAATTGCTCGCATTATTTCGAGGTTCACAGCATCACTCGGCCGTCGTCTGCCAATTAATGCGGCTCAGTTGGCGGGCGACGCACACCTGTTCGGAGCCATTCGGAACACGTCCTGCGGCAGAAGCCAAGTCTCGATCTTCTGCACTTTATGTCGGCGCTGTCTCGGACGAAACCGCACTCTCTGGGTAAAATACAAGTCGAGAGTCCATTCGCGCTTCTTCTTAAGAACGCGGCTTCTTTAGAACGCTGTCACGCAGCAGAAAGACGCAGTGCGCCACATAAATTCCCGAGGACATCTTAATAACTGGACTTCAAAAGCAAAGCGTTCGACGCCGTAGCTTCGAATCGCTTGCGTAGAGGCCTAATATTCCCTCGTTCCCAATCCATTAGCGTCGGCGATTTCATTCCCGGTCGTATATATAATAATGGAACACGCCTACCGTAAAATTCCCATCTATTCGTTAGTCGGATATGCCATCTGCAAAAAACCCAGTAACGATGTAAAGATGCACAAACGAACGTCAAACGTACGTCAGACATCAATTAATTATTATTTTCGTAATCATACCTGAGCGTGTTATTACAGGTGTGACCGCAGCACGTAAGATTACGACGGCTTCTGTTTTGTCGTGTTCAGTCTATCAATTTTTGATAACGCAATCTTAGGACTTGGTTGTCAATATCCCAGGGATGTCGTTAGATCTGAATAATATCGTAAAAACATGTCCACACTGTACAGTAGTCCTCGTGATTGTTACCTGATAGACGTAATAGTCAGGTGTAGGACTCGTTTCCCAACGTACGTTTCTCGTTTGTTTTATACCTGTAGGGTCTCTTCGTCACGTCGAATTGAATACCTGTCTTAGCATTTTTTTAGTGCAAGAGTGGTGGACAGATGGAATGAACTGGATGAGGGGATACGTCTGCAACTGTGTTCAAAATAAACCTCAGTAGTTTAGGATATTAGATTGGACGGGAGCAACAGTGGTTCTCACACAGGGCAGTCCCTACTGAACCACTTTAAACCTTGTTATATTATATTATTATATTATGGAGCCATGCACCACTCCTAGTTTTTATACTCCTGTTTCATTGTCATCGATCATTATTATTTAACCTTGGTTTTCGTACGTTTTGTAAGTAAAGTTTAAAAAAATAAATAGCGAGTGAAATTCTACGGGCATAAGATTTCAGTTTCTCGACATTTTTGTGAAGTGATTATATTGGCCCATACTATGAAACTTCGTCCCTCTTAAGTAGGCCTAAGTACTGTATAGTGTCGTTTGAAAAGGCTCACCATTTTAGTCGCATTTCGAACGCTCTAGAATAAAATTGAGACGGAATATATTGACAATCCTAGAACGATTTCATGCAATGAAGTTGGGGACACAAGAAAATGTGATTTTAATTCAAGTGTGTTCATCAAATCGCTGATTTTTTGCATATCTGTATTCAGCTACTGTATCAATAGTCCTTCAATAAGATAATGTTATACAGGGAATCAATTTTATAGTATTTTTGTCGTTTATTTATAAAACCTATGATGATACAAGGAACCAGTTATCTTAAGACGCGGCTCATCTCTCGATCGATGGTGTAGCCAGTTCTCACAAAACTCGACAGGAATCTCTTTTGTTGACGCGCCTCGTTCTCGTACTGTCAGTGGCAGTGGATATAGTTGTTTCCAAATGTTAATAAACAGGCCGTGGAGTTCTTTGCCTACACAGCACTTCGCGAAACCAGCACATTATTCATTTGATTGAATGATAAGCTGGTAAAAAGAAAGGATACGGAATTACGCAATAGTTGCTTTGTGTGAAATTGAAAACTCTACAGTACAATCCTTGGAAATTTCTTATGACGGAAAGCTTGAAAGATTGTGTATACTTATCTATAGGGACCGAATGTTCCCCAACCTGAGGTTTTGTTGGTCTGTTGGCTTTCTTCCCAGGAATGTTTTACACCCCCCAACACCCTCCCCAATCTGAGAGCCGGATCACCTTTTTTGCTTGTCAGACTTTTTCGGCAGGGTAC
>CM030853.1:3277428-3284928 GCA_018105865.1 Metaphire vulgaris
ATACAATCCGTACAACAGTACCTGAGCTTGCTCTCTCTCTCTCTCTCTCTCTCTCTCTCTCTCTCTCTCTCTCTCTCTCTCTCTCTCTCTCTCACTGTGTGTCTCTGTATCTCTTTCCCTGTCTGCCTCTCTCTTTCTCTCCGTCTGTCTCTGTCTCTGTTTGTTTCTCTCTGTCTGTCTTTGTCGCTGTCTCTGCTTCTGTCAGAGACACAGAGAGACAGAGACATAGAGGTCTCTGTCTCACTGTCTCTCTGTCTCTGTCTTTCTGTCTGTCTGTCTCTGTCTCTGTCTCTGTCTCTGTCTCTCTGTCTCTCTGTCTCTGTCTCTCTCTCTCTCTCTCTCTCTCTCTCTCTCTCTCTCTCTCTCTCTATCTCTCCATCGCTGCGTTGGTCCTGCAGCTGGTACTTGTGCAGAGCTGTTTGTACTGTTCGATCGATGAATTACAATCAGTCCGGTGACGTAGTTGGTGTACTCGGTGTGCCGAAACAAATCAAGTATCCTACCGACCGACGAGCCTCTATACAGTTCCCGGCGAGATGACGGCGCGGCGCGGCGCGGCGCAATATTTACGGCGTCTGTTTCTCCGTGCGTGCGCGCACCGGTCGTTTGTTGCCATGGCGATCGCCGCGGCGGTGTGTTGCCGCTGTCGGCTTTCGAATGAAGTAGTCGTCCGGGTCAAACGGCGATTTGTCCATAGTTCAATTTCGGAGCAGGTGACGTCAACAATGTTAAGGAAATGTTATACTCCCTCCCCCTTATCGGCAAGTGTAAAAACCCTAATAAAATTATGCCAAACATTTTATCCCACTTTCAACTAGCCGTAAGCTGTTTTATGCAGCTGGCTTTATGGTAAAAATTGAGTTATCGAGTTGAAAAAGGCTACAGATAGATTTCAACGAATTGTTTAGTTTTTAGACCGATGTCGAATCAGAGGCGTCATTTGGCGGGGGGCAGGGAGCCGTGACCCCCAAGTAAATGAAGAAATAATGTATAATGTATTAAAAATAAATAAATGTGTGAAATATTCAAAAATCGCCAAAAATTGTCCAAAATTTGCCAAACATTGCCAAACAAATTGTCATACATTGCCCAAAATTTGCCAAAAATTGCCCATAATTGCCAAAATTGGCTAAAAATTATCTCGCCCCAAGAAAAGTGTGGAATGACGCAACTGCTTCAAATTGACAATAACACTTTTGAGTTCACAAGCAATCGAGGTGTATGCTCTAGCTTAAAATCTCAGCTTTCCCTGGGGAAGCGAAAATGTTTTTCAACTGTTCGTTATATTATCGCATGAGTGACCGTGGCTTTTAATACAGAAGAAATCCTATTGAGTCACCTGTAATCCAGTTGTTATAACTGTACGTTTACTGAATTGTTGTGCTGCTTGAATGAAGACTGATCTTTGGCGATAAGGTGGCATACCTCAGTTACCTGGTGCTATTAGAACAGAGTTCCAATTGTTACAATGCCAGATAAGAATTCGATTATGATCATATCCTGACCCAGAATTCTGACTTGTCTCTGGTCAATGTTCACCCATCCAAGTACCAACCGCGCACAATGCTGATTAACTACTTCCCTGACCCCACCTTCCATATAACTACAGTAGAACTTCGCTATAACGTACTTAGCGGGGCTGTAAAGTTTTGTACGCCATATCCGCGGTACGTTATATGTGCAGTACCATCAAATACCGTAGCGCATCCATCATTTCGGTACGCTATAACCGAGTATGCGCTACATCCGAGTCCGTTATAACGAGTTTCCACTGTATCGGTTCTGTGACGATAAAATTCTTTCTCGGTAATGCGATAATCTCATCGTGAAAATGTTATGAATAACAATTTCGCCGGCAATTAGCATTGCATCTATGTGACATAGTCGTTCAGAAACTCCGCACAGATGGAGTTTTACACGATAGAATGTCGTGCTTTCGAACTCAATTACCTCATCCAGCGCAGTGGCGGCTCCAGGATTTGGCAAGTGGGGGGGCGGCGTTGGGGGGTGGGGGCAACTAATAATAATCATAATGAACTGGGGCGCAACCATTTGTTGTAAAAAAAGGTATGTAGTATTACAACGATATCGGGTCCGAACAAGAGCATGTATGTAGGCATGCCACTGTATAGGGCCAGGCACTGGGAGGCCAATCAAGGAGGGCACGGGCCCCTGGCCCCTGTGGAGCCGCCACTGCTCCAACGATGTCTATAACTTCAGCCGAAAATGGGGAATGATTCTGTACCACGCGAACCCATTTTCGACAGAACAGTATTTACTAACGTGTGCCTGATCAATCAAACGTCTGCTCATCGGGTACAGACGGGAGTCAGTGGTGAGCATGGATTCACAAGTGATTAGAATGTCGCACCTATTCTTTTCTCTCGAGTCGCGATGTCCTAGTTAAAATCTTAATAATTATTAACTACAAGAGAAAATCCATAAGTTTCATTATTCTATTAAAATCCTCTTTGAAAACACACACGCGGCCATCAACGTGGCCAGATCTAATGGAACGAAAAGCCAGAACAGATGATGGCCTATTTGTTCCTTTCTTTACCTTTGAACTTTTTCCATTTCAACGTTATATAGCCCATGCATTGTTCCCCTTATAAAATCATCCTTATATACCGAATATGAAAACACAGCCACATTTCGAATGCTTCCAGCTTTTGTAAGTCCGTTTTACTGAAGAGTCCAGGTTCCTGAGGCATATAGGGTTACAGTCTATATAAAAGATTTTACCAGTCTCTTTTGTCTTCGATGTTTAGCCCTCCTCAACTAGGATTCCTATTCAATATTAGAAATGGGACTGAAATGACGTTTCTATTTCATAAGAACACAAACAAATCGCTGTACAGAAGGCAAATCAATAGTTATAAGAGGCGATACTCTACAGTAGGATACTCTATTATAAGATTTAGTATTATCCAGTGACAGCTTTTTCTGTCACAAAACCGCAATCCAAATTTTATCCGGCGTCAACTTCTAAGCGATTCCGAAGATATATACGCCAATATGATCCAGTGTATCTGAAATCTTGACAGCAAGTCCGTTGCGTGTCTTGTCTGCTACTTTTGAAAGAAACCGTCACTCGTTTTTGCTTTGTACCTGATTTAATTATGGCCGACGGTTAATCTCGTTACACGGAAACCCGTCAGTGAGAATGCACAGTGAAAGATTTGTCTGCGGAGATTTTTCAAAATACCGCGCCATTCTGTCTGCGGACAAATGATTTCATTTGTCGGACAATCTGTCGTTAGAATTGCTGTCAATTGACAGGAATGAACGAACGAATGACAGGAACACGGACAATCTGGACACGAATTCGAATTCTTTCTTTGTTCCGCGACATGATAAAGCAGGCGAGAAGAATTGCATTTTTGTAGCGCCATATTTAGAATTTATCAACTTCAAAATCGTTCAGCTGCGTCATGTAGATGTAGATTTTTATGGAATTTACAGTACATCGATACCCAATAGAACACGCAGACAGTATAATCGACAGAGCTAGGCTACAGTTAAAAAGACTGTAGCAGAGTTGCTTACGAACTCCACATTGAACTCTTCGACGCGATTCACTCTGTTGTTCGACACGACCCAGGGTTTAATCTAGGCCGTTTCCTGAAAGGGGGCTTGCCCTTTCCCCTCCCCACCTCCGGAAATTTCAAATTCCTCTCGGAAATGTTGGCATAATACATCAACTAACAGCAGCCCCCGAGCTGACTTCCTCCCGGCCTTGTCAGTTCCCCCCACACACACACACCGCGGAGTCCGGAATCTAGATTAAACACTGTCACGACCAATCTCGATTTTATGATAGAACTCAAACCTCGACATATTATGACATTATGAATAGAGCATGGACATCTATAGATGCTACCAGTAAGACGTCCTTGGAAGAACGTCTCTATAACTCTCTCTCTATAATAATAACTCCCCAGTCATTATTATTATTATTATTATTATTATTATTATTATTATTATTATTATTATTATTATTATTATTATTATTATTATTATTATCATCATCATCATCATCATCATCATCATCATCATTATTATTATTATTATTATTATTATTATTATTATTATTATTATCATCATAATCATTATTATTAGTAGTAGTAGTAGCAGTAGTAGTAGCAGCAGTACCAGTAGCAGCAGCAGCAGCAGCAGCAGCAGCAGCAGCAGCAGCAGCAGCAGCAGCAGCAGCAGCAGCAGCAGCAGCAGCAGCAGCAGCAGCAGCAGCAGCAGCAGCAGCAGCAGCAGCAGCAGCAGCAGCAGCAGCAGCAGCAGCAGCAGTAGCAGCAGCAGCAGCAGTAGTAGTAGCAGCAGTAGTAGCAGTAGTAGTAGTAGTAGTAGTAGTAGTAGTAGTAGTAGTAGTAGTCAATAGATGATTTATGAAACGCTATAGCATAGCTAAGGCTAAAGTCAAGAGCGTTTTACATCACAGTTCATACAGAACGATAGACCTAGGGTTTTCCGGTAGTTAGTCGTAAGATATATTTTACATTATAATATATGTATATATTAAACATATAATAATGACTCGCCAGTCATTATTACATATACATAATGACTGGGGAGTCATTATTATATGAGAGTCATTTTTGTATACTATACCGCAGTGAACTCCGTCTTAGTTCTAGTTGGTCAGGATTACAGGATGTCTGCATGCGATCACACGCTTCGATCAATATACACCGTGGTTCAAGAAATTGCGCACTCTTTACAGTGTGGCTATAACTTCGTCCGTTTTTCATCAATCTTGATCAAACTCGGTAGAAGTGTAGCATAAAGCTCTCCAAACGCACCTATGTTCAGGTTGTTCGCAACGTGTTATATTTGTAGCAACTGTACGTCACGAAGCAAAGCACATAGACAGTGTTTATTCTAGCCACCTTGACATTGGGGGGGGAGTTTGAAATGTTTGAGGGGGACAAGATTTGTCTCTCCACGCTTTGGAGAGGGGGGAATTTCTATCCCCCAAGCCAACATATACACTTTTGGGGGGATTTTAAAACTTGTGAGGGGGGGGGGGGAATCCTCCCCAAAAAAACAGGTCTAGAATAAACACTGCATAGACAATATTCGTTTACTTGGAACATGTATTATATGATGATGTCGACGACGATGTGTTGGTGTTGGATTTGGTGGTGCTGCTGCTGCTGATGATGATGACAACGACGACGACGACGACGACGACGATGATGATGATGATGATGATGATGACGACGACGATGATGATGATGATGATGATGATGATGATGATGATGATGATGATGATGATGATGATGATGATAATTATGCCAACGACGACGATGATGATGATGATGATGATGATGGTGTCGTCGTCGCAACTTTTAATTTAGTGTTAACGATGATGACACCCTTGCGTAGACATGTTCTTCCAGCCGACGACGACGTTTTAACGACGCTGTCGGCGATTTCACCGACAGTAATGACAGCGATGGTGTGTTGCCGCTGGCGCTGGCGCTGTTGCAATAAACAAGGGACGTGTATTTTTATTCTAAGGACGTGACCGAATTGACTTCTGAGACGAGGACGCGAAGTCACGAAGTCACGAACCTCGGATCTTGTCGCCATTTTGTCGGGTTTTCATGGCCGACCGCTGCACCCAGATTGAGGGTCGAATTATTTTGCTGTGGGGGGGGGGGAGGATGGGGGGAAGAGAAGATTGGAGGGAGATGCGTTAAAACGTTTCAGACTGGAAAAATCCGTGTTAGTCTATAAGCCAAGATAACAGTGGAAGCGAACAAAAGGAAGTTCTAATGGAGGGATGTCTGAGTGACAGTGGTTTTCAACACAAGAGAAATCCTATCAAATCACTTAGAATCCAAATAATCCAGTCGTTATTATTATTATTATTATTATTATTATTATTATTACTATTATTGTTATTAGCAGTAGGGTCTAGTAGTAGTAGCAGTAGTAAGTAGTTGCAGTAGTAGTAATAGTAGTAGTAGTAGTAGTAGTAGTAGTAGTAGTAGTAGTAGTAGTAGTAGTAGTAGTAGTAGTAGTAGTAGTAGTAGTAGTAGTAGTAGTAGTAGTAGTAGTAGTAGTAATAATAATAATAATAATAATAATAATAGTTGTTGTTGTTGTTGCTGTTGTAGAAGCATAGTAGTTGCATCTAAACAGAAGGTCGAATTTTGCTTTGAGGAAAAAGAAGATAGAAAGTCGATTAACTGGAAAATCCGTTTTAATTGGCTGTATTTTTGGCCATTGAGTAAAGCCACTGCGGACGACGTTGTTTGCAGTTTTTCAATGCGTCTAACGCACTTAGATTTTACGAACGCTGACGAATCCTCCTTCCCCCCAACCACCCCCACCGAAACTTCAACCCATGCGAAGTCTTCTTGAAGTCATCGACCTAGCTCTAGTTTTAGAGTCCCTCGTCTACTTTAAGTCGTAGTGCAATCTGTTTTGCAAGCCACGCCGAAAAGCTCACTTCCTTCCCGGCGCCGTCATTTCGGTCCAGCAATGCTTTCTAGTTAAACGATATACTGTCTCCCTGTTCGTATAAGGAAAGGCGGAGAGAGATCCGGAGATGCACGGGATACAGCGCATGAGCCGACCGACCAGTGGGGTAGCCAGAGTTCCGCCAGAATAGGGGGGAGGGGAGGCGGCGTATCGACAAAATTCAGAATCTAATAACAGAAAAAGTTGTCAATTAGAGAGTCACTAACGCCATACCTACCGCTCCCCCTCCCCACCCCGAAAATTCTTTCCCAACGATTTTGCGCAAATCTCGAGACCGATCTTCAGACCAGAATAAAAAACCCGTAGTTTCTTCCCCACCCCCACCCCCACCCCGTGGATACGTAAATGGAAGCGACTTATATTTCATTGCCTTTACACTCAGAATGAAATATTTAACTGTTTCAACAGAAGGAAGCTAAAGGGAATGCGCCCCAAAGCATGGGCGCCCACACATTGGGGCAAGAGGGCACTCCCCCTCCACTGGAAACTCTATTTTGTATCCAACTATAATTTGGCTGCTAATCAATATCATATCTTCACACTAAGACGCCACTGATACTTGAGAAACTTAATTGTAACTAAGATCTGTGGAATTGAATATCTTGAAAACTACAGTGCATTAACCTTGACCATTGTGTTCCCCCCCTCGGGAAAACTTTCCCTGGGTGCAGCTGCGCCCCCAAGAAGTACAGGGGACCTAGATAAACCGTCGATTTTTGAAAGGATAAGGCCACACATAGTTTCTGTTGGCTTATTGCATCGATGTCCACGCTTAGAGCAGAGATTTAAAAGCTGTCCACGGTTGCCTGTTATATACAGTATATAACGTAGGACAAAAGGAATCGCTCTATATGAAAGTCACTTAGGCGCGGTAATGGCGCAAGGCATTGAACACCATGTGCTACGTCTAAGAGGATACCTGTGTTCTCTCGTAGATCAGGTCTTTGTTAGAAAAAGCGTCTGGCTGATTTAAGGCAGGGGCTAGAGGGGGAT
>CM030853.1:3289928-3297428 GCA_018105865.1 Metaphire vulgaris
AAGGAGTCCTTACATCGGCGAGATTTCGTCCCGGTTTTGAAGGTGGATAGCAGTAAAACGCAATGCTAGTTCCAGGAATTCTGTCGCACTAATTTTATTACCCCGGACGGAACGGGCAAGGACCGATATATGCACACACACACACACACACACACGCACACAGGAGAGCGGATACACACACAGACACGGAAGCAGAGCGAGAGAAATCGCGAAGATAAAACCGGATCTGGACGAGATCGAGTTCCGAGACGGAATATCTCCGGAGACCGTGGAAAGTCCATTTGCATTAGACAATCCACAATTATTCAGATGCTTTCTCTTCCTTCTCTATACTTCTTGTTCTCCTTTTTCTTTCTTAGACCTATAGAATAGGACAGATACAACATAGATACTTGCTTCGAAAGAGAGTGTTTTCAATCCAATCCAAACCCAACCCAACCCATGGGTTAACTCAACCCATGGACATCTCTGGGCTCTCCTACTCAGTCTGGGATCAGTCGTGGAATTCGTGCAAAACCGTTGAGGTTTTTAAATGTGCCTAGAACTCCTTGGCAATTTTTTCCTTGCGGACTTTTTCAGTAATGATGAAGAAGAAGATGACGACAACTACGATGATGATGGTGGTGGTGATGATGATGATGATGATGATGATGATGATGATGATGATGATGATGATGATGGTGATGATGATAAAAGCCATAGGCGTAAATTTGGCTGAAGAAGTGGGGGGCAACTATTATACCATTCCTCTTTCCTAGCCTAGCCTAGCCTCGCAAAAGGTGTGGGTAAAGGTGTAAACTTTATTAGGTCCATAGGCCTAACAACTCGGTTCTAAGTGGCTTAGTAGGATTTGTCCATTGTCGAAAATCATAAGATAATGGTCAGAAATTGTGTCAATGACCTATTTTTATTCGCCCAACATTTTCAGGGTTTTCGGAAACTGATCAACAACACAACTTGGCTACTCAATTGTCGATACTTGTGGGAGACCTCGAAATTGGGTTGGGGTGGGGGAGTGGGTAGTGGTGGTGGTGTGGGGGGGCGGTCTTATGGGGAATGTTTTGCGGCAGTTTCGACTGCAGGACTTGATTTTTACGCCCAAACCACGGAGTATAGACGACGCGAGGAAAGAGGAATTCTTAATATCCATCCATCCATCCATCTCGCCGTCGGCCAGTAAGGCAACGGTGGCGGCGGCCGCTGGCCGTCTCTGCCGCGAGGCCTTTGCCCTGGCGACGTACCTTGGCGTACGCAAACAACAGGGGCTTCTGATCCCGGGGTATAAGAGAGTCGCCAGCCAGTCCGAAGCGGAACAGATTTCTCGCCGGCCAAAAGCGAAGCCTTTGAAAGCTATTATCGTGTCGGAAAAAGAAGAAGAAGAAGAAGAATAAGAAGAACAAGAACAAGAAGAACAAGAACAAGAAAAAGAAGAAGCATCGTGAAAAGATTGACGTCACCGACGCGCGACAATTTTCCTCTATCGGAATCGAAGTGGAAATTTATCTCCTGATTCTTCGTTATTGTCATTTCTTCAAATCGACTTTGATAACAATAAAGGTAAAACGCTTGTGATTATAGTTATTAACCCCTTAACCGTGTATTTAACTGTAACTCAATGTAAAATGGACGGATATATCCGGTATCCCCAGTTAAGGGGTTAAACGCCTGTTCCAATGTGCCAACTCAACCCATCTTAAGCATGTGCAGTTGCCTCACTTACCTACTTACTTACTTACTTACTTACTTACTTACTTACCTGCTTACTTATTTACTTACTTACTTGCTCATATACCGGCAGTGCCTGTCAAAGTTTTGAAAAGGTCCAAGCTAAATATGCTGCAAGTAATTTACAATGGCAACCGATTTCTTTTATTTGCTAGCGATACAATCTGAAATCTCCTCATAAATGCAGTGAGTCTATAGCCTATATAGCAGGTGGGAGGGTTTTACAAATTTGCACCAATATTTAAAATTCTTTCTTACCATCATAATTTGCTGACAGGGATGTACCGACGGGGGTATATCGGTATATATACCCCCAAAATCAGACTACCTTAAAATTTTTAATGTGCTTTTTTAAGATTTTCAAAGCTTTTTAAAGATATAACCCCCCCTCACCTCCAATCACATTATACCCACCCCGGATCAAATTCCTAGCTACGCCCCTGTTTGCTGACTAGAAATCTTGGCTTTCTTCTCAAAATATCAGTACAAGAAAAATCAGCACCATTACTGTCATCGTCATCATCATCATCATCATCATCATCATCATCATCATCATCATCATCATCATCATCATCATCATCATCATCATCATCATGTTTTCTGTCCTAGGACACAGTTCAGTTCTCCGTAGTTTCCATTCCTCTCTGCGTCTTGCCTCTTCTTCGATTTCTGCATAGGTTTTGTGACGCTGTACATCTGTTTTCATCATCCAGTCCAGTAGCCCACTCCTTAGTCTTCCTTTTGTTCTTTTTACCCAGGTATACTTCCCTCCAACACTGTTCTAATCAGTCCCTATTCTCCCTTTAATCACGTGCCCACCATTAGCCTACTGCAATGCATATATAGAATATTTGAGGCCATTTAAATTGATATCTAGTTTTTCCTAGTTTAGCTCCTTACGTCCGGGGCACCGTCGGGGGGTGGGGGGGGGGGGTGGGGGTGGGGTGGAGGGCTGAGCAGGTTTATAAATTGTCTCGATATATTTACCGAAGACGTCCAATCGCCAATAGTGTTTAAACAGATTACAGTTATCTACGCCAAAACAATTGTATGCCTGTACACGCACCGTTGTTATTTACAACGTCATTTCAACAATTTCGATAGCGGATGTCTGAGTAAATCCCAACTTACTTACTCAATCCCTTCAAACACGCTCCGTAGTAAACAACGACCGGACGTGGTCACGTGACGGGTTTAGGTTCAAAACTCGCTAATTTGCTAGAGACGGTTTCGATGACAGATACAGATTTGGGAGAGTTTGACTCCCCCTTTCTTCCCCGCCACTGGAGGTTGGAAATTGTGGAGAGGAGCCAATTTGGTTTCCCCCACTCGGTTGTTTTTTTTCTTAGTTCGAGCAGTGTGCAGGTAAGAAATAATGGGACAATAATTGCGTTGAGAATGAGCTGTTAATCGACACGGAATTAGCATTATAAACCTTCGTTTAACACAACATTAACTGTATTCCTGGATACAATTCAGGCAAATTGCTTTTGGAGGATGCCTGCAGTATTTACGCGAAAATTGTCGGTTCGAGATTTAAGTTCATTATAAGACGCGTGTAAAATTTCGAATCGTTGTCATAATCATCATCGTCATTGTCGTCATCATCATCGTCACCACCACCGCCGCCACCATCATCATCGTCGTCATTATCGTCATCGTAGTCGTCATCGTCCTCATCATTTAATGTTATTATTAGTATAGCTATTATTATTATTGTTATTACTGTATTATTATTATTATTATTATTATTATTATTTAGTAGTGGTAGTAGTAGTAGTAGTAGTAGTAGTAGTAGTAGTAGTAGTAGTAGTAGTAGTAGTAGTAGTAGCAGTAGCAGTAGTAGCAGCAGCAGTAGCAGCAGCAGCAGCAGCAGCAGCAGCAGCAGTAGCAGTAGCAGCAGTAGCAGCAGCAGCAGCAGCAGCAGCAGCAGCAGCAGCAGCAGCAGCAGCAGCAGCAGTAGTAGTAGCAGTAGTAGTAGCAGTAGTAGCAGCAGTAGTAGTAGTAGCAGTAGTAGTAGTAGTAGTAGTAGTAGTAGTATTTCTGCATAGTCACTCCATCGCGATGAAGAGGGGGTTGATGAGAGCAATATATGACCTCTGGGTTAATAACCCATCGAGAACATGGTCACGTGTTGACCCCCGGCTGACCTTTCGCCTGCTCTGACCTCAGTTTCTCTCATTCGACGCAGCAAACATCAGCGCCTCCGTCTGCCCTAACGAGTCTACTGGACGACATGGAGAGAGAGAGAGAGAGAGCAGAGAGAGAGAGAGAGAGAGAGAGAGAGAGACAGCAGACAGACAGACAGACAGACAGACAGAGACATACAGAGACAGATAGAGACAGCGACAGAGATAGCAAGATATACACAAAAAGAGACAGACAGACAGACAGACAGACAAACAGAGACAGACAGACAGAGTACTTCAGCCGGTACCACCTTGTGTATGGCAAAAAGTATGGCATGCAACTCATATGATATGAGTCGATGAAATCAATTCCACGAATGTTTGCTGAAACAGGGGAGTGGATGGGGGAGGGGGTGACGGTGAGTGAAGATTGGACCCGGAGACTGTCTAATGCAGAAAAACGACAATTAATGAAAAACGCGCAAACAAGACCAGAAATGCAACAGCACAATATTAAAGTTTGGAAAGTGTATGCAAATAACGGCGTCGTTGAAAGCGTGAAATATTCTTCTAAAAAGTATCGGCGTCTTCGACTCTAAAGCTGGTCTCGTATATCGTCTTCGTGCTTTATGTTGCGCCCTTTACTTTCTGCTTTCTTCTTTTATTCCAAATACGCATGCATGAGAGCAGGTGCCTTTGAAGATGATAGGAAGATAGCCTACGTCATGAATGTAAAGAGAGAACGAGAGAAAGAGAGAGAGAGAGAAACAGAGAGAGAGAGAGAGAAAAAGAGAGAGAGAGAGAGAGAGATAGAGAGATAGAGACTGTGACCGATACATAGACGGAAAAAAGAGACAGACAGCAAGAGAGAGAGAGAGAGAGAGAGAGAGAGAGAGAGAGAGAGAGAGAGAGAGAGAGACTGTGCCCGAGACATAGACGGAAAAAAGGCAGACAGACAGAGACAGACAGAGACGCACACAGCGAGACAGAGAGAGAGAGAGAGACAGACAGAGACAGAGAGACAGAGAGAGACAGAGAGGCAGAGAGGCAGAGAGACATAGAGAAAAAGGGTGCAAGAACGTGACAGAGACTTGAATAGCAGCGTCACATGATAAATACTTTTAATCGATATCAAGATAAAATAAAGGATTTCTTCCTACTTGCATTACATACATACACATACATACAATGTCGGACCCAGCTCTTTATTTATGTTAGGTCTACAATGGCTGGCTAATGCCGGATATCTCGTGGCCCAGAATAGGAACCTTATCTCTCGGTGACGTAAGGGTTCTGTCACTCGAGCATTTCATCATGGATTTACCGTTTATCCACCAGCCTCTTCCTGTCAAGACCCATTCTTCTCCGCCGAATAACTGCCCCCCCCCCCAGCCCCCAGCCCCAGCCCCCACCCCGGCAAGCAGTTACCTGAACCCGAACCAACACTAGAAGTCAAGTATAGTTCGATGCGAATCATAGAGACTGATTATACGCGCGCAGGTATTTTCTCATGACCTTGTTTGGCGTCGCTTCTTACTTATCCACCGTTTAACCTGAGAACATCGATAAGGATTCGCGCCGGGAGGAAATAATACCTGGTGTAATAATTCCTGTCTGGATGGCCAGTGGCGGTTCCACGTGCGTGGGGGGGGGGTGGGATGAGCGGGGATGCATCCCCTCACCGGGCTTCCGGACATTTTTCCGCTGGTGAAGCCTATTTTTTTGGTAAAAGTCTAGGAAAACTACAGGGAAAAGTGCGGATGACCTTTTTTGGCTTGTCAACCTATTTTTCTCGGTAAAAATGTTGTAAAATTAAGGATTTTTTTTCTTTTGTTTTTTTTGTCATTATTATTTTTTCGTTCCCCTCTTTTCATCCCCCCTCCCACCCCCACCCCCACCAACTTGCTATGAATTCATTTCATCCCCCTCCGTCACAAAGAAATCTTGGAACGGCCACTGTGGATGGATAAGGGTGAGATATGTTCTGGAATATTTAATATGAATATTACTATTTCTGGAATATTTAAAATGAAACGACCGCCTGCGAAGTGAACGTTCTCGTGCAAAGCTTCCTGTCTGTAAAATTTACAGTCCAACATAGACGGAATTTAATATTCTAAAACGTATAAAAATCGGCGTGAACCGTAAGTCGCTGTTAGCAATTACCAGTCTGATAACCTAGCATTTAAAAAAAACGGAGAAACTGGCCGTTCAAACCTAAATAGCTCACTAGAGAAGGCTTTAATTTTCAGCCATTGTCTTCCAATCATTGTCTGCCTTGCTACTTTCCCACGCCCAATCTGGTCTCTGGCATTGTGGCCTGTTCTTTTGCGCTATGGGTTTTGACTTTTGATACCTTTGAGTATTGAGTTATTAGAGATCATGCCATGATGATGATGATAATAATAATAATAATAATAATAATAATAATAATAATAATAATAATAATAATAATAATAATAATAATAATAATAATAATAATAATAATAATAATAATAATAATAATAATAATAATAATAATAATAATAATAATAATAGATGAAAGTATTGTTGCAAAATGACTCTCGTACATCAAGATACGTTCGCCAAAATTCAGGTGTCGTAGGTTGGAAAAAACTAACCGAAATTTCCTTGGCTAGCGTTTGGAGACAAAGCGATTCTTTTTTTAAAACTGTCGTTTGCAAATGTGGTTTCTCTTGATCGAAAGGGTTTACACGTTACATGATGCATAAGGACACAGAAGACTGCATGCATTGTATTGCAGCAGAGAGACAGAGAGAGAGAGAGAGAGAGAGAGAGAGAGAGAGAGAGAGAGAGAGAGAAAATTAATTGCAAACATATGCGAACCTCATACACGAGTAGTTATTTCGGCTGAGAGTTTTAACATGTTAACAAATCAATTCGAGAGGCACTCACTTATGAAGCCACCTGCTGAAATAATAGAGAGAGAGAAAAGAACGAGACAGAGACAGAGAGAGACAGACAGACAGACAGAGACAGACAGAGAGACAGACAGACAGAGACAGACAGAGACAGACAATGATGGGATAATGATTTCTAGATCTGGCCGATAGTTAATTAATATACGACGTATTTAATATTGCTTTATTTTGTCAATATCTTTGATTTTCAAATCTAATCAAAGCCATATTCTGTTGCCAATCGATGCGAGCCATTTCTTTCAATTATATATTTCTCATCGGATTTTTGGCCTTCAAAATGGCGACAGTTTTTGTCTGGTCTTCGTTCATCCGTTCGTTCGCCGCTGAACGAAGTACAATGAACACGAACTTCTGTGTGAACACTTCGGTAACTCGAGTCCTTCCGCCGAGGACAGTATCACAATGGAGAAAGCTCCGAGAAACCTCACCGGCCTTCTTTGTCCGGCTGCTTAATTAAACTGTAACGTGGTCACACAGTCTTTCTTCTATTTTGACTCGTTCATTATTAAGCATACATATGGACCTATATATCATGTTTCGCACTCAGCTGTTTCTAATGGGGAGATAGTGGTGCGCCTGGGTTCAGGGGCGTAGCGTCCCAACGGCTACCGTGGCTCGAGCCATGGGCGGCACATGTGGAGGAGGGGGCGGCAAATTGAACGGTGATGACGGTTTTTTTGCTTGTCAGGCATAAGAACAGCAGA
>CM030853.1:3304928-3319928 GCA_018105865.1 Metaphire vulgaris
AAGGAATCGATCGATGGAACAGCAAGAAGATTCCTTTTCATCCGATATCCGATACCGCCACGAAAAAGGGTAGAAATTACTACCTGGCGTCTTGTCACATAGCTATAGAACAAGATGGCGATTCTGTTTGCTTATAAGGAGGGCGCGATTTGTAGGGGGAAATGGGGGATCCCCCCACTGCCCAACTGCATCTCCCCTACTGCCACATCTCCCACCACTACATCCCCCCACTGCTACACTTCCCCAACAACTACATCCCCCTCCCAAGCTCGACATATTCTCCCCCTCCCCCACTGCTCCAGGTCACAAATCGCACCCTGCTTATAAGTAATGTGTAATCGCAGCTGTTAGTAAACCAATGTAATAATAAATATTATAATCAGTGGCGGTTTCACGTGGGAGACGAGTGGATGGATGCATCCCCTCCCCACCGGACTTACTTTTTTTGCTTGTGAAACCTATTTTTCTGTAAAAGTCTAGTAAAACTAACTGCGGATGACCTTTTTTGCTTGTCAATCTATTTTTTCGGTAAAAGTGTAGTAAAATTGGGGATGAAAATTCCCTTTTTTCAGCCTTTTTATGGCAAAATTTATTGATTTTTCCTTCTATTTTCATCCCCCACTAAATTTTTATGAATTCATTCATTCCTCCAACCAATAAATCCTGGAAGCGCCACTGAATATTGTCACAGCTATTTGCAGCAGTAAATAAAACAATTTAATCCTTCACTGGGCTGACTATCGCTAACTCACGTTATGTAAAATGGACAAGAGTACATCATCTGTTCTAGGCGAACCAGTTAAGGCGAAGGGTTAATTTTTTGTGATGGAATAGGATAAACCTATCAGCGCTGAAATTGCACCGAAAAAATTAATCACGTGAAAAGGACTGATTATGTCATCTGTTCTAGTTTCTCAAAAGAACTTGTGTAAGAATTTGCGTCAAAATAAATTCTTTTTCGGACGATGTGATGCACATATTATTCCATGCACTCTATTATAATAATCCTCTATAATAATAATAATAATAATAATAATAATAATAATAATAATAATAATAATAATAATAATAATAATAATAATAATAATAATAATAATAATAATTAATAATAGGCGAGTGTCGTTCGCGTTTTGTGGTTCAGCGCGCCACTGGTTTCGATATCGAATTCCGACGATAGATCGATGCGAGAGATCCCGTTTAATAGCATTATTTATTGATCTGCTATTTTTGGACTTGCCCCTCCCCACCCTCCCCGCCCTCATCTAAAGTATACGGAACAAGTGCTGGAGTAGATTCCGCCATTCCGGGTTAGAACGGCGCTGTGCGAATCATACAGGCCGCCAACATCTGCCGTCGAGTGGCTGGTTTGAAGAAGGCGAAACCGTTTTAGACGTCTGCCATTCCCTCCAGACGCACGCACGCACGAACGAACGAACGCCTGCGGAAACCAGCACAGATCCAACGCCATCTTATCTTGCGAACTCAAGTCCGCAATCTCTCCGCCAGATATCTCTGCTCCTATATCGGTCGGCCGCCTTTTGCGCAATCTCTTTGACCGCTTAATTGGACCTTCCGTCCTTCCTTCCTTCCTTCCTTCCGTTGGCAGAATTTCGAAAAAGCGTCGCAAAGATACAGTCACTGTACGCAGGTCCTAGTCAGAATCAGGGGCGTAGCGACGGGGGGTATATCGGTATATATATTTAATCCCTCCCCACCCACAAAAAATCATACTATCTTAAAAATTTTAATGTGATTTTAAAGACGATTTTTCAAATTTTTAAAGATTTGTGCCTCCCCCCACAAATCACATTATACCCTCTACCCAATCAAATTCCTGGCTACGTCAGAATACAGTCACGAAAGCATGGGCGGCTCTAGGGGAGAGTCACAGGGCACCGGCGTCCCCACCCACCCCACCCCAAATAAGCGGACGTTGTTTGTAATTTTTTTCCTCTCAATAATTTTCACATGCATCAGGCTACATGGAAAGGGGCGGGACAAGGCAGAATGGGGAATGGAACATGAAGGGCCCCTCCAAACTGAATTCCTGGATGCGCCACTGCACAAAATTAGGTTCTAGATATTGATTCGAGCAAATTAGAAGCAGACTGTTGTCTGGTTTTCTTTTGTCGAGAATTGAGAATTTAAAAGACGGAAAACTAACAATAATATACTACTACTACTACTACTACTACTACTACTACTACTACTACTACTACTACTACTACTACTACTACTACTACTACTACTACTACTACTACTACTACTACTACTACTACTACTACTACTACTACTACTACTACTACTACTACTAATATAATATAATAATAATAATAATAATAATAATATAATAATAATAATAATAATAATAATAATAATAATAATAATAATAATAATAATAATAATAATAATAATAATAATAACCATATAATTTTAATGGTAATAAAATAATCAGTTTATTTTATGGTCAAACTCAGTTTATTTAGGATTGGGAAATCAATCAGTATTGAGCGTCTCTGCATAATTTTTAACCACACGCCCTTAACCTGACCGAGCCGTACCTTAAGACAGTAAACTGGACTCAGAGTGAGTTTCTAGTGGCCGGTTTAGTGCGCACTAATGAGTTATCAGTTTATTTATCCTACATATTGTCCAGTGCGGTTCTAACGATCTACAAAACCTGTCTGTTCCAAGCCACGTCCATAACATTAGGCCTACACCACCCCCCCCCCTGAAATGAGCTGATTGAGGCGCCTTCCCGTTCTTCTCTCTTGCTCGTGCAATCGGGAAACGAGACTCAAGTCAAAGCAGTGGCGTAGCCAAGAGAGGTTTGGGGTTAAATCCCCCTTAGAGGGCGGAAACAATTTTTATGTGTTCCCATACATTTTTTATTTTTGGACGCGGTTTTTGGGGTCAAACCCCTCCTTGGCGTAACGAAAATATTCTGTAATTGCTATGGAATGCAAAGAAGTAAGGTCGACGACCATTTTTGTTGCTTGTCAGCGAAGAAAGGGAAAAAGTACAGAGGAAAGACTACGATTATATCTTTATTTTGCTTGTCAAGATTTTTTCGAAGTTGTTTATTAGCAAATACTAGCAACTCCCCTTTCGGGAAATCCTGGCTACGCCACTGAGTCAAAGCCTCCAGCTTTGAGGAACTGAATCATCGCCTGTTTCCGCGTAACCTCTTTACGGAAGAAATCGCCCCATTGTGGTCGGCGGAGATCGTTATGTACGTCGCGCATGGCAGGCGGTTCGTTAATACTTGAAACTGCCGTTCCAGCGAGCGAGGCTGCAGAAGGAAGAGCGGAAAAGCGCCGTGGAAATGGAAAGGAGTGTCGCGGAGGAGTGCCAGGAAATTGGAGAGTATTGTGAGTTGATGACGCACATAACTTTGGTGTCTTCCAGTTGGGTTTCTTTGGGATGGTTCTCTGCAAATCCGGCTTTCCGCCCCCGGTTAAAAAGCCGAGGACCGATTTTCAGCCTTAATAATGCTCAGAGAAACTGTTATTATTATTATTATTATTATTATTATTATTAAACCCTTTTATTATTAGGCTATATTATTATTATTAGGCCCTATTATTATTACTATTATTATTATTATTGTTATTATTATTATTATTATTATTATTATTACTATTATTATTATTATTATTATTATTATTATTAGACCATATTATTATTATTATTATTATTATTATTATTAGATCATATTATTATTATTATTATTATTATTATTATTACAGCTTTTGAAACGTTTTGATCCATAACAATTCGATCTGTTATGTCTCCTTAAAACCCTTAAAACAAAGGACGACTTTCTCACTATTCTGTGTGAAATTTTCTAATGAAATTGTGAGGAGTTTGTGGCATTTTGACAACACAACAAGACGAACTGTACATGTACATGTACGGCATAAAATACATATCTCAGCAAATTAACTGAATTTATTATTCATTAATTATTGTCTATATAGACTTATTCAGCTAGCATATTAAGCAGCTTCGTTGTTTTCCCCTGATTCTAAATCAAATTTCTCATGAAAGTAAACGCCAACTCCAATATTTCAAATCCCTCAGATCATTCCCTGCTACAAGTCAATCCTCCCGAGCCAAGTACGTTAAGGTCACTGCTGATAAACGATCATACGCGATACATGACGCGATACCTTTGACAAATTACTAACGATATTGGATCTAATTTTCCCGCCCCCTCCCCTCAGCTCCCCTTCTCTCCTTCTTCCGTTCCGTATCCATCCGCCCCGTTGGTCCGACTGGAAGACTCCGCGTGGAAACGACGTTCGTTTCCACCTGCGTTCCTCCATTCGTTATGCGCGCCACTCGCCGTGGAAATCGATCCGGCGACTTTAAGACAGTTATAGGCCAGCGAACATTTCTCTCCCTCTCACCTCCCTCCCTCTCTATCTCTCTCCCTCTCTCTCTCTCCTCTCCTCTCTCCCTCTGGCTTTTTGACTTTCTCCCAGTCACTCTCTCTCTCTCTCTCTCTCTCTCTCAGTCTCTCTCTTTGTCTGTGTCTGTGTCTCTGTCTGTGTCTGCGACAGTCTGCCTGTCTCTGTCTCTCTGTCACTCTGTCACTCTGTCACTCTGTCACTCTGTTTCTGTCTGTCTGTCTGTCTGTCTGTCTGTCTGTCTGTCTGTCTCTCTCTCTCTCTCTCTCTCTCTCTCTCTCTCTCTCTCTCTCTCTCTCCTCTCTCTCCGGCGAAAGCGTGGACACGAGAGACGGGATTTGTTACGGCGAATACTTAATGAAGCTTCGACTCCGGCGATCGAATCTGATCGGCAGATGGCCTCCGGCGACTGCTTACATCGTAACAACGGCGGCCAACGTCGACTGGAATAAGGACCGCCGATGGGTGGATGAAGAAGAAGAAGAAGAAGAAGAAGAAGAAGAAGAAGAAGAAGAAGAAGAAGAAGAAGAAGAAGAAAAGTAAAAAGAGAGGAGGAGAAGGAGAAAGAAGAAGAAGAGAAGAAGAAGAAGAAGAAGAGAAGAAAGAAAAAAGAAGAAGAAAAAAATAGGAGGAGGAGGAGAAGGAGAAGAAGGAGTAGGAAGAAGAAGAAGAAGAAGAAGAAGAAGAAGAAGAAGAGGAGAAGAAGAAGAGCAAACAGAAGAAACAGAGGCAGACAGAGAGAGAGAGAGAAAGAGAGAGAGAGAGATGGAAAGAGAGACGTGCGTTTTCAGTGGCGCGGAATGATTAGACTCTTTGACAGCAGCAGCAGCAGCAGCAGCAGCAGCCCTCGAAGCGGTCAGTGCTTAACAATTGCTGATGCGAATGCTTCCCCATCCCTCCTCTGCTGTCAAGTCTTCAATGTATGTTTGCTGTTCTTTTTAATTATTTGACCTGTGATCCTGTGTGTGTGTGTGTGTGTGTGTGTGTGTGTGTGTGTGTGTGTGTGTGTGTGTGTGTGTGTGTGTCTGTCTAACCCTCGGCTCCAGGACAGACAGGCGGTCAGCAATCAACGTCTAAAAGCACGCGACTGACGCTGAAGAAGAGAAGAGAGAAGAGACAGAAAAAATATATATATATATATATATATATATATATATATATATAAGTGTACAGACCACGATATAATAAGTCGTCTCAGGTCAAGCAAGAATTCCATCCGGTTGGCCTGTCAAGTTAAATGTAGGGTAGAACGGGGATGCCTGAAACACGAGGGCATGTTAAAACAATAATGCTTTTTGCATCTGTGAAAATGTCTGAGATCTTTTTGAAAATACGCAATGGGTCTGTAAAATTTAGTGCGCTATATCCTAGGCACGTTATATCCAATACCATCCAAAACGGTATATAGCCCATCACGCGGGACCGTACATTGCGGTACGCTATAACCGAGGATGCGTTATAACCGAGTCCGTTATAACGAAGTTCTACTGTAGTTTTTTCAGAGCGTATTGTGCCAGCTGTTATTACAGCACTGCCTTAACCCCTTAACCGTGTATTTAACTGTAACTCAATGCAAAATGGACGGATATATCCGGGGTCCCCAGTTAAGGGGTTAAGACTGTGTCTGATAGCGCTAATCCCACATCATCAATTATGAACGTCCAAATTAAACTTTGAATTGCTTTCTCCGCCACTTCGATTCGAAGACGAACTGCGCGCACTCCTGGAAGACTTTTTTTTCTTCGTTGCAATCTTGGATTGATTGCGACAGGACAATGCGGTTCGATGCGCGCTCTCTCGAACAATTCAACCTAGCTTCGAGCTAGACAACAGAGTTTTTAAGTGTCTCCTAGCGGTAGATTGTGGAACCACAACCATACAACAAGTCGTTGTCTGTCGTCGACTTTCAATAACATCCTTCGACAGACGGACTCGAGATAAAGTAACCAAAAATCAGCAGGTGGTTTTCGGTAGACTGTGCTGTAGAGATCCAGTAGATCCTGGTAATTAATGGCCGTGGCATTATTTCTCACTCGTTTTAAAAGCAGAGATTTTAAGTTTTTTTAAAATAGACATCTGCTTATTAAAATTCGGTAGCAATCGGTCACAGCTATTTGCTCGGTAAAACGTCAAGAAGTAAGTAAGTAAATCACGCCAACTGGTTTTTTTCTTGGCAAAGGTTCTCAACGACGCTTGCATTTTTGACAGTTATCTGCTTTTTTTTTTCTGGAGCACTAGTGGCAAAACCCCATCACAATAGCTCACAGTGATGTCCGTGTCGTATTTGATGATAATAACCGTGACCGGACAAAATGTCACGGACAAAATGTCACGGACAAAATGTCACGGACAAAATGTCACGGACAAAATAACACGGACAAAATGTCACGGTTTAGGGTAAGGGTTAGAGCTAGGATTACATTTTCTCCGTGACATTTTGTCTGCTGACATCTTTTCCCCATAACATTTTGTCCGTGACATTTTATCCGCGGACATTTTGTCTTAGCACCTAACTAGGCCTACTGTGCTTGCGGCCGGACAAATTAATTTCGCAGAAGCAAAATGCAAAATGATACATCGCATGCAATGATACTATTTCAGCAAATGAAGATATCTGATATCCTATCCCAGAGCAACGGAAGTTTCTTTGGCTTGCATGACATAAGCATGCAGCAAGAGACGGCTCCACAGAGGACTCCGGGGGACCAGTGTCCCTATTGAACGACCCTTCCCCAGTTTCCCTCACACTGCATTATGCATGCACTGGTCTATGAAAATTGTCCACCCCATGTTTAGAATTTTCACCCCAAAGCACCCCCCCCACTTGCCAAATGCTGGAGCCGCCGCTGGTAAGCAGCTGCTGCAGTGCTGAGCGGAATTTACAGCGCACTACCATAAAATTTCGGAGTGGGGCAGCAGCAGAGGGAGGCTGGAAATCCTTCCACCGCCATCCAGGCGACCTGGAAAAGAGACCAAGGTCGCGATATTCTTCATATGCTCCGTGTGTGGAGAGTGTATCTGATATTGAGCTGTTGTCATCCGGAGAGGCTCTGGAACCCGGGTGCGATACGGTGAAGTCCGCACTTAAGCTGAACGTCAAGAGGACGCTAATGAAACCTGGAAGGATAGATGACGATGCTGGAAAGAAGAATTTAACTGCTTCCTTACGACGATCTAAACTAAAAATATTTGATTAAGATAACAACAACAACAACAACGACGACGACGATGATGATGACGATGATGATGACGATGATGATGTCGATGATGATGATGAGGAGGAGGAGGAGGAGGAGTGGAGGAGGAGTATGAAGAAGAAGATGAGGATGTGGATGAGGAGGAGGAGGAGGACGATGACGATGAAGATAATGAAGATGAGATGATAATCACGCTGATGATAAAAACGATCGCAACAACGAAAGCGCTGATGATGATGATGATGATGATGATGATGATGAAGATGAAGATGAAGATGAATATGATGTGGGATGAAGACGATGACGACGATGATGACGACGGCAATGTCGACGACTAGCTCTCTCTCTCCTCTCCCTCTCCCTCTCCCTCTCCCTCTCTTTCTCTTTCTTTCTAAAGAGGTTCTATTTTATTGAATAAAATGGCTTAGTGTCACTTTACTTTTAAATTTAGCACAAAATTTGAAGTAAATTCTGATGCGACTATAACAATTAATGAAATTTTTAATCAAACGGCAAATTATCTGAACAAGTAAACTTAAACGAAAGCGCTCTCTCTCTCTCTCTCTCTCTCTCTCTCTCTCTCTCTCTCTCTCAAAACTGTTCTTTCATCTCAATCTTCTTCTAATTCTTATTCTTATCCATGATTGATGTTTGAGTCAAATATTTATCTCAAACTCAATTTGAAGCGGTTACCGTTTCTTTGAAAACGTATTCTCCTCTCTCTCTCTCTCTCTCTAGCGTACTTCACTCAAGTAACGTTCCGTACTTATCCCACGCCTTCAGTTCGCCTCTTGTAATTCAGTCGTTCATATTTCTCTTCCCTTTTGATCCCCCACCTCCAGCCCCAACCCACCTCCGCCCCCGTGTCTGGAAAATTCTTTTTCTGGTCTTGGGTTTTCCTCCACCGCGGTCGAGAAAGTTCCATTCGTTCCTTCTGCTCGGCGACAGGGCTAAATATTTGCGGTCCGCGCGATTGAGTTACATCCTGTGTTCCCAATGCACTTTGCGCGTGCGCAGGTCCGACGACGCGCCGACAAATCGCACCTGGTGCCGTACCGACCGTACCGTCCGCTGAAACGAACAGCAGTATTTTCTGGTACTTGATGGTACGGAGAGAGAGAGACAGAGAGAGACAGAGAGAGAGAGAGAGAGAGAGAGAGAGAGAGACAGAGAGAGAGAGAGAGAGAGAGAGAGAGACAGAGAGAGACAGAGAGAGACAGAGAGAGACAGAGAGAGAGGTCAATCCGTCAGCCGACTTAAGTTGATCAATTTGCCTCCTTCTACGTCCAGCTTTTGAACACTGAGGCGCCTAGATGTGCTTCTAAATGCAGGTCGGCTGGACTTCCTGGGAAAAGCGACTACTGTGTGCTGAACGAAAAATTCATTGAGCATTATTGGTATCGCTGGCCTACTAGATAATGGATTGGCTGGACTTTGTAGGTTTAGAGGTTCAAAACGAAACTTTATTGAAAAAGTAACTGCCTCTTAACAGTAAGCGGCTGGTTTCGGTATTTGATAGAAAACATTCGCAAGGATTTTCTGAGATTAAGACTTGGAAAGTTACCAAGATTAAATAGGAACCAATCAACAGCTATAATAATAATAATAATAATAATAATAATAATAATAATAATAATAATAATAATAATAATAATAATAATAATAATAATAATAATAATAATAATAATAATAATAATAATAATAGTAATAGTAGTAGTAGTAGTAATAGTAATAGTAGTAGTAGTAGTAGTAGTAGTAGTAGCAGCCTAGTAGTAGTAGTAGTAGTAGTAGTAGTAGTAGTAGTAGTAGTAGTAGTAGTAGTAGTAGTAGTAGTAGTAGTAGTAATAATAATAATAATAATAATAATAATAATAATAATAATAATAATAATAATAATAATAATAATAATAATAATAATAATAATAATAATAATAATAGCGTGATTTCAATTGGGCTTACGAGTCATTATCCTGTATTAAAGTTAAAACCATTATAAATACTGTCAACATTTAATAAACAGGTCCTCCTAGATTTTAGTTTTCAATCCATTTATTGTTGCATGTTTCATTATTTATTATTACATGTACAATTGTACAGCCGCCTCACGCTATTCTTTTAAGTCAATTATAATTTGTTAGTTGGTTTATACAGTAGGACTTCGTTATAACGGACTCGGTTATAACGTATATATCTGGTCATAGCGTACCGCAATGTACGGTTCAGTGCGAAGCGCTACCGTATTGGATGGTACATTTGGATATAATCTTTCCTCGGATATAACGTGCTAAATTTTACAGACTCGCTGAATATGATATGCAGTATTGTGCACGTTATAACGAGGTTCTACTGTAATTATTTCTCCTGTTATAATCTCTCGCCGACAAAGCGACGACCACAGTTTATGGCATATATTCTGGCACTGGACAGATTTCCAGGCGTTCAATTTCGAATTTACAGTAGCGTGAAACTAGAAGCGTAAACTTCGTAAAGTAATCTTATTTGCTCGACTAATTATCCGTAACTGTTCCTCCTTTGAGAGACATATATTTTATATTCTGCTTCATTAAACCGTCAAATCGAAAATCCGTCTTAACGTATTGCTGTATATGCATCCCCGATTCCCCGTCGCTAAGATGCATTTCTCTGGTTGCCAGGCAACCGCCGTTGTCGTGGCAACGGCACTTCTTGTTCCAGTTCTTGTTCCGTAGCGTGACGTCATATATTTTGCAAGGTTCGACGATTTATCTCAATTCCAGTGACAGCGTCGATTAAATTTTCAGTAGATTTCCACGACGGAATAAAAACGGGCGAACATAAAAACTGCGAGACGCAAAACCAGGCGTGGGGCTGTCCATTAATTACGTCAACAAAATAGGGGGGTTGAAAAAGTTTGACAGTTGTTGACAGGAGGAGGAAGGGGGTCAAGAGAAGTTGATGTCAACAATTTCATTTTTTACAAGTGATAAAAATTAGGAAATTTCATAAAATACTATATGTTAAAACGCAAAAAGCCTGACAAGCAAACAAAAAGGTCATCACCACCGCATGATGACACTTGATGAACAAAAGAAAGGGAAAAAGTCTCAGCACCGCAAAAATAACAACCTTCTAGACTTTTTAGGGGCAACTGATCTTAGTGGGGGGGGGGTCAAAAAAGTTTTTAACACAATTATAGGGAGTTCACTGAAAGTCGATAGTTGTTGACAAGGGAATCGGGTCAAAAATTGGCCAAAAATTGTTGACGTAATTAATGGACAGCCCCCAATGCCCCACGATACAGGCAGACAACCAGATGCACGCATACGAAGAAAGACACACATAGACAGATCGACGTAGGCTAATAATCATCGGCCCTTACGTAAAGATCAAAACCATCGTCGAAACAAAACGCCAGTCAGGTTTAGGAACATGCAGAGAATATGAATAAATCTAAAAAGCAAGGCAAAAAGACGAGTCTTTTCGCGTTCCCTTTTGTCTAGATATGTGCGCATTTGTCGGCCGGATGGAAAGCATAATGTAGGACAGTACCATTCAAAGGAACACCTGAGCCTATGTACCGCGGCGTGTGGTACTGGTACACATAGGACTATATAGTACCATTCATTCATCGTGCACCTGATCCCTTAGAACTTTAGCAGCCAGCGTCGGAGAGAGCGATAGAAGTTTTTTTCCTTATATTGATTGTTTGAATATCTCTCGCTCGGTGGGCAATTAGTGAGACAGGCAGCTGCATTGTCTAGACTTCTCTAGAACTAAGAGGTGATGAAGAGGCAGAAGAATTGACTAGGAACTAACGGGAGACTGAGTGGGATTTTCAAAAAGTCTGCTTTGGTTGAAAGATGCAGTAAAGCGACAGACCCGTTGTGGACATAGACATGTTGTGAATTCGAATAATAATAAGATAATTGATTCGCTGTCCTATTCTATTGGATAAGTGCTTTCTCTAACAGGCCTTCTGATTAATTGCTTCGGTGACTGCATGAATTTTTAAAACGCATGGCCTCATATAAATTGAAAACAATTCAATCCTTAATGTTTTCCAGGCCTTTCGCGCTGATGCAATATCTGAAATAATGAAAGTGGGAATGACCTTTAACCCCTTAACTGGAGATCCCGGATATATTCGTCCATTTTACATTGAGTTACAGTTAAATACACGGTTAAGGGGTTAATTGTTTATTTATTTTTGGTTTATGAAGATTTTTATATATCATTTGAAGATGAACACGATAATATTAACTGATAAACTCAAATTTTGATCATTAATTATAATTAATTTATCTAAATTTAATTTATTTTTATATTTATTTGTTAGTCTTGCGTTTGTTATTAACCCCTTAACTGGGGATCCCGGATATATCCGTCCATTTTACATTGAGTTACAGTTAAATACACGGTTAAGGGGTTAAGCGGGTCGATTTTCTTAAAACAAAATTTGAACGTGTCGTGAAGTTTCTATTATTTCTTGAGATATTAAAGATATAATCGAATAAAAAAGGCACTTATTATTTCTGCATTTATTCTCTAGGTCATTGTCATGCAACAGGTTGAAATCTGGTTCGAAATTCAATCACGAGTCTGGGCTTTAGCTGCTGTCCTGGGAGTGACAGGAGATTTGTTGCGAATTCTGATGTATCGCTAGAATACGTGACAGCAGTCAACTTCGTCACCAGCGGAAGCCCAACGTCATTCATATTGACAAGGCACGCCTCCAACGACATGTTGAGTCCATCAATAGGGGGAAAAATTTCAACGAACTCCATTGCTCTTCTGAAATTGTCATTTTTTTGCCCTTCTCTCTCTGTCTCTGTCTCTCTCTCTCTCTCTCTCTGTCTCTCTATCTCTGTCTCTGTCACTCTGTCTCTGTCTCTGTCTCTCTGCCTCTGTCTCTGTCTATGTCTCTGTCTCTGTCTGTCTCTCAGTCTGTCTGTCTGTCTGTCTGTCTGTCTCTCTCTCTCTCTCTCTCTCTCTCTCTCTCTCTCTCTCTCTCTCTCTACAGTAGAACTTCGATATAACGGTTTCGCTTATAACGTAAACTCGGTAAGAAAGTCCCGTGTGATGTGCTATCGTATTGAATGGGGTTAGGGTTAGGGTTATTGAATGGTTTTGGATATAACGCGCCTCGGATATAACGTCCTAAATTTTACAGACCCGCTAAGTTCGTTATAACCAAGTTCTACTGTATAGGCTAGCTCTCTGTCTCTATATACATTATCTCCGTCTTTGTATCTCTCTGTCTTTTTTGTTTGTCTGTCTGTCTGTATTTCTGTCTATTTGTCTATATCTGCCTCTCTATTTGGCTCTCTATATGCCTCTCTCTCTCTCTCTCTCTCTCTCTCTCTCTCTTCTACTATGGAAACAAATGTTCATTTTCGACATCTTTTTCTACGTCATTCTTAATTAAGCAGTTAATTTTAGCTTCACATTGCTTTCCACAGAATTCTCGATAAACTGTAGACTGTATGTAGATTTCTAGATGTCTTGGTCGGCCGAACAATTTCCGTCTACAACTTTTCCGTCTGCAATTTCTGTCTACAATTTCCGTCTGCAATTATTTCCGTATGCAGTAATATTTCCGTCTATAAGAGAGAGAGAGAGAGAGAGAGAGAGAGAGAGAGAGAGAGAGAGAGAGAGAGAGAGAGAGACAAAATTCCGGATTACGTCATTCCCATTATCTTCTTTCTTCTCGTACACTCATTTACCTTCTCTCAATTTCTTTATAGTCTATCACTCGATCAATCGAAACAATCGATCTATATATTGATCACCCGATCAATCTATTTATCTATGCATCCATCCATACGTCCAAACACCCATCCAGTCGTCCGACCATCTGACCATAGTCACCATACATCTATCTGTCTGTCTATGCATCTTTCATCTCCTCTCTCTCTCTCTCTCTTTCTCTCTTTCTCTATCTCTGCCTCTCTCTTTCTCTCTCTCTCTCTCTCTCTCTCTCTGCCTCTCTCTCTCTTTCTTTTTCTTTCTCTTTCTTTCTCTTTCTTTCTCTTTCTTTCTCTTTCTTTCTCTGTCTGTCTGTCTGTCTCTGTCTGTCTCTATGTCTGTCTCTGTCTCTGTCTCTGTCTCTGTCTCTGTCTCTGTCTCTGTCTCTGTCTCTGTCTCTGTCTCTGTCTCTCTCTCTCTCTCTCTCTCTCTCTCTCTCTCTCTGGCCTAATTTTCAGTGTTGTTTATCTTGAGAAAGCTTGTTGTTTCTTCCAGCGTATCTCTATCCACGAGTGAATGGTTCCTCAGTATCATCAATATTCATTCAGTCTTCTCCTCCGATGACCGTCGCTCGTCCTCCTCAATATCCGTTCGTCGATCAATCGTCCAGACCTGTCCAAATCACCGACATCCCCTCCTCCTACCCCCATCCCCAACCCTCCACCACCTCCTCCTCATCCTCCTCCTCCTCCTCCTCCTCCTCTTCTTTTCCTCCCTTCCCAAACCCGGTCTTCATCTTTGAATCGAATTTCCAGCGCCGGTGAAAGCGACCTGATTGGAACACTATTGTATACTGCGCTTGTTTTCCCTTTCCAGGCGCGTCCGGATTTTGTACGGCGCAGTTCTGGACCTATATGGTAAAGATTCCATGCAGGAACCGTCCATTAATCCCAGCATTATAGTCTTAATCCTTATTCTATCATCTTTCATACGACAATTATGTCCAAAGAGACGCAATTTCCTCTGTAAAGAATTTGTGCATCAAGGTTTCCTTCGGCTGGATTTTCTTGCATAGTTCCTCCTTGATGATCTTTTCAGCTCATCCAATTCTGAGAATTTTTCTCATGCATGTGAATATGTTGATAAATTTGCGGTACGCGTCAAACAGCTTGAACTTGTAAACGCAGAGTGATGACTTTGTAGAAAATATTCAATTAAACTAGATAGAGTGTGTTCTTTGTGCACCCCACTTTAGTTCAGCGACATCAATAATTATAGATGATGTCGAACGCCTTCTAAAGAAATTTTCCCAATTATATTCGATCTAGTAATTTAGCACTTGTTGATTCTATGTTTTGAGACGTTCTTAAAACTCGTCTTTTTGTCTATAATGCAACAATCGCTACCTTAGCGCTTCTGGGTAATTTTTAAAGAGAGGCGCTACACAAATATTCTGCTACACTGCACTACGTATTATATAAAATTCAAGTGACGTCATTGTTAGGCTCGCCGTTAAATATCGCGGGTCATTCGCATATAGGTCGGTTCAATCGGTCAAATGAAATCAAAATGGAGACATTTCGTTACAGTAATTACATCGTCCTGGAGTACTTAAAGACTGTCTGGTGCTAAGTACAGCAGTGTTGAAGTACACAATGGAAAGCACAAGTACAGTAGTCGAGGAAGCTAAATTGATAAAACTGCACTAAACTTTTCACTTTTCACTT
>CM030853.1:3324928-3337428 GCA_018105865.1 Metaphire vulgaris
TTTTAGGATCGTTTGATGTCTCGGGCCACAGGATGCAAGCTTCTCGACGGTTGTACAATGCAATGGAATATATTTGTATAGCGCCTCTTCTCGAAAATTACACGGAAGATTGAGGAGTCGTGAAGTTCTCGACTGTGGGGAAATAGAAATTCCGAGAAAATTCTTCAGTTGTCGACGCAAATCGAACTGTTCCTCTCCAAAATCAATATTATAAGCAATCGAATATGCTGCCAGAGAAACCCATGCACTCGGCAAATCCCATTTCCCCCTTTAACCCCTTAACTGGGGATCCCGGATATATCCGTCCCTTTTACATTGAGTTGCAGTTAAATACACGGTTAAGGGGTTAAACTCAAGCTCAAACTAAAGAGTCCTTCGCAGTGGCGGTTCCACCATGTTGATGACTGGGGATGCGCCCCTCGCCCCCCCCACCGGGGTTCCGGATGACCTGTTTTGCTTGTCAACCTATTTTCCGGTGAGTTTTTGAAACAATTTAGTGAAAAATACTGCAAATGACCTTCTTTTTCCTGTTTGTTTCTTAACATTTAGTGAGCAAAACACTGCTACTAACAATGACCAGTTTTCTCTTTTTTCTTGTTTTTCTTCTTCCCTATGCATCCCCCCACCACCGCCAACCTCCATTAAATGTTATTCATCCCCCCATCAAGAATTCCTGGAACCGCCACTGGTCCTTTCATGCAATATAAACAAGCCGAACCCGCTTATTAAGTAGGAGCACATTGATTCAAAGGTAATCTATCTACAGTAAAGCTTCGTTATAGCTATAGCGCACCTAAGCGCGTCTGTAAAATTTAGTACGTTATATCCTAGGTACGTTACACCCCCAATGCACTTAATACGGGGGAGGATGTATCACACGGGACGGTGCACTGCGGCTCTGCATTGCATTGTACGATATACTTGTTTCATTGGATCGACGCAGGAGGGCGAAATTTCCCCGTGGTCATCGAAATATCTCTCGTCTCGGAAACACGCCGTGACGTCAGATTGCTTAAGTACCGCCGAGTAGGTACTCGAGTCCCGTACTTGGACCTGCCGCTGTTATCTTGATTACGTTCGAAGCACTCGACCAATTTCCGGAAATTTTATTTCTCTTTCGTGGGGAGGGGGTGGGGGTGGGGTGGGGTTCGAACGCGCCTCTAGTTCCTTGATTGGCTCCTAGGTGGCGTCTATTATTGCGGCAATTCTCTGGCGGTGTCTCTCGAAAAGATCTTGAAGTCTCGGCTTTATAATCAATAACCTTTCGGACAGATGTAAGAGTTTCGACTGTATAGGCTATGTATCGATATTGGACGCAGATTAATAATGTGTTTGCTTTAGATAATAATTCGTAGGCCTAAGGGTTTTCAATATCGCCGATCTTAACATAGAGCGACTCTTATGAACATTTATAAGGAAACGTCGTAAATCCAGGAAAGCCTGTAATAACGTTGACTTTTAGGTCGCTGTTAAATTTCGTCAAGAACATAGGACCTAACGGAATCTATCAAAATCATTATTCAATATATTAATCCATAACAATAATAATAATGATTAATTTTCGATTTTATGAGGGTTTGGGGATTATGACCTCCCACTGGCCAGAGGGTGCTGATTAGTGTAACATTTGTTAAAGTAATATGTGAACGCAAGATTTTAGGATTGCAGGACATAAGGTTTAGTTGTGGAACTTTTAGAAGTAATAATATTCGAATATGGATTTTACTGGAGTTCGTGTGACATCTGGCGATTATTTAAAATTTATATGTTCTTGTTCGATAGATGACACTAAAGTAAAGTAAAGTAAAGTAAAAGTAAAATCTCGTGGATTTCTATAGATACCCCCATAGGCTCAGCGCCCGTACGGAGAACCGAAGGGTTAGCGCCTTCAGTTTTACATGGCAACGGCTGAATGAGGCCGGTTGCCAGCCTTTCCCTCGCCGCCTTTCCTTCCTCCGCGTTAACGCCCGATGTACTTATTCACAATTTCACAGCTCAGTCGACTGGGGGCGCTTGGGACAGAAACAACCGAAAAGTTTCAGCCGCGGCCGGGAGTTGAACCACGGACCTCAAGATTGGCAGACCAGTGCGCTAACCACTGCTCCACCGCGCACCCTAGATGACACTAGTCGTTGTTGAAATCGTTTGTTTTTCATTCGACAGATGGCGCTTAGTACGCTGCAACGGAGAATTCGTTTCAGTTCCACGACGGTGTTGAATGTTCATTAGGCCTATACGTGGAGCGCGTTACAGTAGTCCAGTCCCTTCAAAAGAGCATCGGCCAACGATTTGGCTGCAGGAAGAGAAAGACATAAGAACAAGATCCTGACTTGGTCATGCTGAAAAAAGTTGAAAGCGATATGGACGAACAAGACATTTTTCGAATGACAAGTTGGTGTCGAAGTGAAAACCAAAGGCAAGAGAGAGTAGTAGTATATATATATATATATATATATATATATATATATATATATATATATATATATATATATATATATATATATACATATATACAGAGTAAGAGAGACAGACAGACAAACAGACAGACAGAGACAAAGACAGAGACAGAGACAGAGACAGAGACAGAGACAGAGGCAGATACAGACAGAGTGAGGGAGACAGAGACATTTCTAACAACTTCATCCAGAGAGAGACAGACAGAGGCAGATACAGAGACAGACAGAGACAGAGACAAACATACACAGACAGAGAAAAAAGAGAGAGAGAGAAAAAGGAGTGATATATATATATATATATATATATATATATATATATATATATATATATATATATATGTTACAGGCAATGTGTTAATCAAGTCATTTCACGAAATGACTAAAAGTTTCAGTCATTTCGTGAAATGCCCCATAAGGTCAGCGGTTTCATGAAATGACTAATAAAAAAACCAGTCATTTCGTGCAATGACTAACTTTTCAATGATTTATTTCACACTTTGCCTGATCTGAGTTGTAGTCCCTGACAACCCCTGATCCCCCCATGCATACGATTCTTCTTCTGCCCGCATTTTGGCATTCAACGGAGATTTTAAAACGCGTAAAAGAGACGAAGCCTCGTTCTGATTAATTGCTCTAGTGAAAGATCAGAGGAAAGATCAAAGGCTTCGGGCGCTGTGGGGGGTGGGGAGGGGGTCCAGGTCACCGGCGCTGGATATTGTCTCCAGGGTCAGCGGGGGGTGGGGGCGAGGTGTCCGTAAGCCAAGGTATCCGTCGGTCGATCGATCACCGAGCCCTTGACTGACGAATTTTTGCCTCCTGTCCCAAACAATGGTAACAGGTGAGACCCATATAGATATACTGTGTATATATACTTCTATACGCACGTGCAGCGTTTTGCACGTATTGGTCACTCTGTCACTTCGAGATGGTAAATTTAGTAGGCATCATATAGGCCTCTGAGGCTATCATAGCTGAGAGGAGGGGAAGGTATTGTGTAATTTGAGGTTGGTCCCCGCCACACTTTTTCTTCCATAAGTTTACGCATGATGACACATGACGTTGCAATCGTATAAGGTAAAGCAAATAGACGGGATAATATGAGAAAGTGTCTACCTAGTTCAATCAACATATCAATCAATAAATCAATCAATACATTTCTCTAGTGTCGGAAGAAAAGTATAAGATTCCAACTGAAAATGATAATGCTGTTACAGTAAAAGTAGCCTAAAGTAAATATATCGTACGCGTTTCTTTTATTCGCCTCTTAAACAAACTATTCCAAAAAGACTTTTAATTGAAACACGATCATATCTGCGCATATATAAGGGAGGGCACAGGGGAATCCCCTTCACACAACTGCCCCCAACTTTTTCATAATTTCTCATCATGGTGAATGGCCGATAACACGGATAAAAAAGCGAGCGCCTTTGTTTTCTTCCCCTTCAGTAATTTCAACAGCATTCATCAATCCGTAGGGAAGGAGTGGAGACCGAAAGAGTGGGGAATTGAACCGAGGAATTGACCACCCCCCCCCCCCACCAAAAAAACCACCGAAATCTCTGAAACCCTGAATTTATCGTAAATATCTGAGTTTCTGGTCTTTCCGTCCGTTAAGTGCATGCGTGCGCTGCAGCGATTCATCCAAATATAGAGCCATTGATATCCTATCCAGATCCATTGATACCGTTTTAAAGCCATCGATATCCTATACGGAGCCATTGATGATTGATACTGTATCCGATACAGCTTCACGCTGCAGTTCATCGATTACGAAATTCGAAACAGCTGTTGAATTCATCGTCTTATCTTCTCTAGGCCTATACATGCACTGTAAATCGTTCGATTTCCACGGCGTTCGTTATATTATGTCTGCTGGCATGGCAACATCGGGGCGTCTCACGCTTCAGATACTCGGATATTAGTATCACAAAAGGATCATTTTTCTCACTCGGTAAATGATATCTATCACACACACACACACACACACACACACACACACACACACACACAGCTTCACAACAGAAATACACCGATTTCTCCCAGGAAGAAATATAGAAATATTGTCCAGAACCTACCATGTGTATATATATATATAGGCCTATGTAGGCTATATATATATATATATATATATATATATATATATATATATATATATATATATATAGGCCTATACTGGTATACATGGTAAAATGCAGACATCATAGGCCTCTATATATAGGCTCTCTCCTCTCTCTGGTCTCTCTATATATATATATATATATATATATATATATATATATATATATACATGAATAGGCCCTATATAGGAAAATTATCTTCGTATAACTCATGAAATCTGGCGCTAAATCAATGCGCCTTGCGGTCCGTTCGTCGGCTCCAAGAGTCTTCCGCTTGAGAGCGGCTGTTGTCCGGCGCTTCGGAGACCGGCGTACGGTCCATTGTTCCCCCGTTATCGTAGCCCGATGAGTGTCCGTCTATACGGACCGGAGTCTGATGAAGATGAGATTAATGTTGTGTTAAGTGGAGGGGAAAATGAAGATCAATGGATGTCGTTTGACCGTCGTACATTGGCCGCTCAATTAACTTTATCGCAATCGCCGGTCGGACGGACAGTAAGCAGTACATGCTTATACAGTATACGTGCCTACGACGCAACAAACATCTATACATTATTATTATTATTATTATTATTATTATTATTATTATTATTATTATTATTATTATTATTATTATTATTATTATTATTATTATTATTTATTTATTTATTTATTTATTTATTTATTTATCTATTTATTTATTATTAGACGATTTCTATAGCGCAGTAAACATAGAGCTAAGGCAAAAGAACAAGAGCGCTGTATATATATATATATATATACATATATATATATGTATATATATATATATACGCTGAATGTATAGTACATTGATTTGATATAGATTTGATATATAGATTATCGTCAGGCATTCTCAGCTTATCTATTATCTGTATTTTTATTATTGCTTTATTATTTTATTATTATTATTGCTATATATATATATATATATATATATATATATATATATATATATATATATATATATATATATATTCTTTGCATTTTAAACGAAACCGTTGTAGATGTGCCAAAATTAGACCCACCATGGACAATTATTAAAAATCGAGTACCCGGTAAGTATGATACAATCTGTAATTATAAAGACCGCTTAAGTTTGCGTAATATCTCTTAATTACAAAGTATCGCAGAGCAAAGGAGAGGAAGGAAGAGGAAGAGAGAGAGAGAGAGAGCGAAAGATGCACCCGCCTCTCACTTTCAAGTTATAGGGGAGACCTGAACAAGAGACAACGGTCTCCCCTTTCGCTCGGTGTCAGAGTGGACCCCAATTGGACCCCAATTTGGTCCCAATTGGGAGTGAGCATTTGCGAAAGGCGTTGTCTTCCGAGACGCCCTCGCCGCAAAACATGCCGCCGAAGTTTTGATACGCCCCTGCTCATGCAGGTCTACAAAGCGAATGGCCGATTTCTTAAAACGCCCCGAGGGAAACGGGCGAATCACATCGGATACAAAGAGACAAAGCCTTACACACACACACATATACATATCGCAAATTAACCCACCGAAAGAATTGAGTCAACAGTGGTTCCCCGCCCCACCCCCCACCCCGCCCTAAATTCTCCCGTCCCCTCCACCACCACAGCCAAAAACAGATGGTTCCTGTTTTAATTGCTTCCTCTCGCATCTAAGTATCTGCTAATTATGCCCATTAGGGACTCTGATTAATTACTAGCGAAAATGTATACACATATAGCTTATATGCATCTGCAGGAACATTATAATAATATAAATCCAACGGACGTCTATATAAAGACTGCGAGAACCCATTAGCGTATATAGGCGCTAAGCATTTTAAGTAAGTAAGTAAGTAAGTAAGTAAGTAAGTAAGTAAGTTAATTTCAACGCTGCCACTCCATCAACGCCTGTGTGATGCAAGGCGGTGACTCATCAACTTCAATTTATGTGTGAATCTGTGTGTTTTTTGTTGTATAAAAAGAGGAATAAACAAATTGATCATTAAGCATATAATTATGATGTATTATTATACAATATGAACTTTTGTGATAACCCCAAATAAATAGTTCCGAAAATTCAGTCACTCTATCGATTGTTCATTCGTTCATTAATTCATTCGTTCGTTCGCCCGTTCGTTCGTCAGTCATTCAGTCAGCCCGTCATTTAGTCATTTATCAGTCATTTAGTCAGTCAGTCATTTAGTCAGTCAGTCATTTAGTCAGTCAGTCAGTCATTTAGTCAGTCATTTAGTCAGTCATTTAGTCAGTCAGTCATTTAGTCAGTCAGTCAGTCATTTAGCCAGTCAGTCATTTAGTCAGTAAGTCATTTAGTCGGTCGGTCATTTAGTCAGTCATTTAGTCAGTCGGTCATTTAGTCAGTCAGTCAGTCATTTAGTCAGTCAGTCAGTCATTTAGTCAGTCAGTCAGTTATTTAGTCAGTCAGCCAGTCAGTCAGTCTGTCTGTCTGTCTGATTGTCTGTCTGTCTGTCTGCCTGTCTGCCTGTCTGCCTGCCTTTTCTCTGACACGAAAGCACTTGTGCAGTTGATTTGAAACGAACTGCCCACTTATGCGCTTCGCAGCGGGAACTCTGTGGTTCCTTATAGCAGTCATCCGTTCGACCCGTTTATCTATAATGCAGATGTATGCACGTACTTACATGCATTCATCTGCATTTTGCTGTGTATTTATACAAGTAACATCAAATGCATACATTTTCCACTGCCTAGGCTATATATGTATATACAGACTTTAATCTACAATAATTAAAAAAACACGGCGTCCAGTTCTCTCGTTACTATAATATCAATGCCGTTAACCGTTCATACATACATTACACAAAATACACATATACACACACCTACCGTTCATACACAAACACACACACACACACACACATACATATATATATATATATATATATATAAATATATATATATATTTTTTTAATTTTTATTTTATTTTATATATATATATATATATAAAATATATACAGAATATATATTTATTCATTTGCTTTCAATGCTTCAAATGCATCATATATATATATATATATATATATATATATATATATATATACATATATACATACAATGCGCCATGTGATGTTTATTTATATACACGTGGTGTGTGAGTGTGTGTGTGTGTGGGGTGGGTTTGTGGGTGTGGGTGTGGGTGTGTGTGTAGTGCAAAGTGAATTCTATCACTCCGTGTGACTTTTGTGTTTGTTTGACGAAGTTGGAAAGCGTCTTTTTAGAGAGAGAGAGAGAGAGAGAGAGAGAGAGAGAGAGAGAGAGAGAGAGAGAGAGAGAGAGAGAGAGAGAGAGAGAGAGGGAAAGGGAAAGAGAGAGAGAATGAAGGAGAGAGAGAGGGGGCGAAACGTGTCCAGTGAGGAGGGGAGCGGATTCGAACGTTTTTCGCAACTATATTTGTCAGTTACGCTGATGTATTTCTTCCCGGCACAACAGGTCGCCACATTATTGTCCCGCGGCGTCACGCAGCCGAACAGATTTCTTGGCGCCTAAGTCTGAAAGGGCGGCGTCGAACTTTTCCCTCCGTAACAACGGGGCGACGTGCACCCTTTTGCATCAGGCACGACTGGAATCGTCATGACGGATGGCTCCGGAACACGTCCTGACGGAGTGACGGTGTGTTTCTTGGTCTATACAGTTATTGCTTACGGAAGTCAAACGTATATATGATGTATGTGGCAATAACATTATTACGAGATAAAAGTGTCTTGCATTGGCGCCGTTTGCGACGTACCGTGTCGGAATATATACACGAAAAAGGTTCGTGCCTTTAATTTGCACTTAAACAATCAATAAGTGCCAACATAAACTATATCACTAAAATCCATATTGAAAGGAACAGTTAATTTTAAGACAAAGAAACCATATATATAGCGCCCAGCCTATAGGCGTGCATAGAGCGAATAGTTTGCCCGATGGCATGCAGGCCTTTGGAGCGGTTTTTATATTGCTGAAGGATATAGACCTATAAGACCTACTGCATCTTTCTAAAGAAGCACGCAACGAGTTGTATTTTTATGATAGAAAGCGATTTTACTTTTCATCAATTGGTTGCCATAAAGTTATCACGACAAAGTTCATTGACCAAGTCTTAACAGAAACTTGTAAAATTGACCCACTGGGGATGGGGTGGGAGAAAGTTGACCATGGGACCCTTTCCCATAGGAATAAAATTCTCATGGACAACTCTGGCTAAGGCAATACAAGAAGCAATGCAAAATGAAAAAGTAAAGACCAGCGCACCCCAGAAAGAAGAACTTCCCTTTATTACGTTTCGCCTTTAATCTGTCTGTGTGTGATCGCGTGTGATTTGTCAATCCAGGAAGTCCCGTAAACACGTGGAAAATTTAGTAGATCACCCTTTCTTTATATTGGCGTTTGACAAAAGTGATAAGCTGAGCAGGCAACACGCCTACAGTCCATTGACAATGGCCGGCCGATGATATATTAGGCCCCTATGGTATTTTCAAGCAGTTCGTTTCAATTTCTGCAATCTTCGAGAGAAAAACTTCGTCTCCAAATGATGTTACGACGTCCACAGAACACAGTTTAACTGTTTAAAAGCTTCAAACGCCGATCGATAGCCAACGCAGTCTTTGTTTATGCACGTCATCTGCCTACCTGGATACGTTCCGCCAAGCCAGTCTTTTCCGGTCACCTTCTGGCAGCTGGAAGACGGCCAGCCGGCCACGCCTTCTTAGCACCTCGCTCGAGCCGGTGCGAAAGAATCGCACGGTCTTATTGGTGCGGAGTGCTGTCAGTCATTCGCTCGCCGCGCTGCCCGCCGGCATTGTCCCTGGGCCGCTCTGTGTTACGGTAGCGCAGAAATAAAGATCGCGCAAACGAGAGGAGCGACGGAAATTATTCTATATATAAACCAGGTTGATATTACACGCACCGTCTTTGCGTTCGGTAAACAGACGAAAACAAATATTTTCTCGGTAACGCGTTTAATTCAACGCGGGACGCGGTTACGTTCGGAAAGCAGCGTCATTAGTCTCGCCGTTTTGCGTCGACAAGATTACGTTTTTAATCGTTTAAACCTGCAGCGGTCGAAAATAGCCTCGACGACCGTGTTTATCGAATTTGCTGTTGATTTCGCCGCCATGTTCGTCTATAGGTAGAAATGACCAAAGAAACGCGTTTTCATAGCGCTAACTGCCTGGTTGTACGAGCAATTCTTAAGCTAACCAAGGATAACGTCGGTCTACGGTGTAAGTCAACGAACACACGTCGTTATTATAATAAGATATTAATATAATTATTGCTAACAACAACAACGTTTAGAGTGGTTCTGTGGGTCTGCATGCCCCGTGTGGGTGCCACTATTGCATATACATGTTCGTTTTGGTCTTGGTGTCTTTGTTCTGTTGAATACTCAGTTGTTCAGACTGCGTATCTCAGCGCCATAAAGATTCCGTATCTTTCATGTTCTGTCCCTCTACAAAACATAGACAGGCCTGTAGATAAGCGAGGCTCGCGAGTGAAACGTGACCCTGATAGACCGAGTTGAAAAAGCACCGCTTCGGTCGCGATGCCTCGCCCGGGCCGCAACACCTACAGCGACCAGAAGCCGCCCTATTCGTACATCGCCCTGACGGCCATGGCGATCCAGAGTTCGGCGGACAAGGTGATGACGCTGAGCGAAATCTACCAGTTCATCATGGACCGGTTTCCCTACTACCGCGAGAACACGCAGCGATGGCAGAACTCGCTCCGGCACAACCTGTCCTTCAACGACTGCTTCATCAAGCTGCCCCGTCGGCCCGACCGGCCGGGCAAGGGCAGCTACTGGGCCCTGCACCCGCAGTGCGGCGACATGTTCGAGAACGGGAGCTTCCTGCGACGCCGGAAACGCTTCAAGGAGTCGAAGTACCTGCGCGAGATGTACAAGGCTAGTCAGGTACGCTCGCAGGCGTCCGCCGCCGCCGCTGTCGCCGTCGACGCCGCGGCGTACATCCAGTACCAGGCGAAACTGAGGAGGATGTACGGAATTCCGACGGGACCCGCAGCCGTACCGGGTACGAACCTGATCATCGCGACCGGAGCGACGGCGACGGTGTCCGACGCGGCGGCGATCGCTCTGTCGAACGCCGGAACCTGTCGGAAGACGACGACTTCCGTCATCAAGCAGCCTTTTACCATCGAAAACATCATCGCATCGTCGTCGCACAGCAGCGCGACGAAGACGACGGAACCCTGCGTCTCGACCCTCGCCGCCATTCCGTCGTCTCCGTGTCATCACTCGATGCCCGGACCCACCGCCGCAGCCAAGATCACGACGCAGTCGGGCACCATATTCTCCTCGCTGGAGGTGGTGCGGTTACCGGCATCCTGTTTCCTACCACCACCGCCACGTCGTCATCCTCCTCCTCCTCCTCCTCCGCCTCCTCCGCCCGCGGTCGACGACCTGTGCAGCCTGGTCCGGCACCGTGCCGCTCTGAACCAGACCGCCCACCTGCAGCTGAGCCAGTTGGTGTCCGGTCTGTCGCGGATCAACCATCATCACCACCGGAGGATCTCGGACGGCGGCGGCGGCGGTCCTGGCATTCCGGAATCGGTGGCGGCGGCGGCGATCGTCGGAGGAGGCGGCCTTTCCAAGGGCCCGATAAAACCGAAACCGATCCAGCCGTTCCCCCACTCGGCGGCGGCGGCGGCGGCGGGACTCGGTCTTCATCCGCCGGAAACGAATAGCAATAACAGCGGCGACAGAACCAGCAGGCGCGACTCGGCGGCGGCGGCGGCAGCGGGAGGCGACATTTCCGCCATCCCAGCAGCAGCAGCACCACCACCACCATTCGTCCTCGCTCCAGCACTTCGTCGGTTGCAATCTACTTTCTTCAACGCCCTCGGGACTCCCAGGTCATCTCACCATTCCGCACTTAATTCTGTCGCAGTCCAACGGTCTACCGATGATCCAAAGAGTGTAACTAAACACTTCATATATATATATATATATATATATATATATATATATATATGGTCGCAGAAAAATTTGTTAATACATTATTTGTAAGATTGCTTTATATATGTTAACTTTCATTGCATTTGAAATTATTCAATTAATTCAGAATTTTTGGCACAATTATATACATGTAAGTATATATAACAGAAATGTTTCAAAACAATTGCTATATATATTGGAATAATTGACTGAAATAAACACACATATATAATGCATTCTATATACTTGCTGAAAAAGTCTAAACTAATGCCCTTGAAAATGACGGAGAAAACTTGGGACGATTTATTTTTAGGGATATAATATTACTATAAGCATAAAAAAAGACAGACAGCAAACAGACAGGACAAACAGACAGACAGACAAACAAAGAGATGGAGAAAAGAGGGTAAGAATGAATATCAATTGCAATATTTCAAAGTTAAGCGTACATGCTTCAAGTAAGTAAGATAATAGTTGCAAAATGTCACAAGTGCTTTTCTGGTCAAGACAGTGTTCTATTGCTTTAAGGGTCAAGGAGGTCCTTTCTCTCCCCCCCCCCCCCCCAATAATGGTCGGAAAGCTAACTGTGTTTTACGACAAATGCGAGCAGTTATCATATAACGGCCATTCAATATCAATATCAAAATCTATGCGTATACTTTGAGACATAAATTATTACGTAATATTGCCAATGTTGAAATTACCGAATTTCTTGCTTAATTAATTATTGCAGGCAACTTAAAGATTCGCTTCGTTGAACGGCTCTTGAAAAGGGTCTTTTGAAGGGTCCCCAACCTGAAACCTCCCCTATAAGTTTCATGCGCATAAAGGAATTTTAAGTCATTTATAATACCTCATTTACCTTTACCTAACTATCAGGTTTCTCCAGAAATTAACAACGCACATACTACTGGTTAGTGAATATGATGATAGCCTACACACCCTAAAGAACATATAAAATGAATTGAAACTGCATTATTCATGCAATTGGATTGTCTTG
>CM030853.1:3342428-3359928 GCA_018105865.1 Metaphire vulgaris
TGAAATTTTGACAACCTTGGAGCCGGAGCTATATACGAGTGGGAACCATTCAATGTCCATACAAAAATTATCTTGAAATTTAAAATAAAAATAAAAATGTCAATATTATTTTCAATCCATCTGTTATAAAAAGTATGCAATGGTGAATATAAATTAGATGAAAAAAAGAGATTGCCCTCCGTCTGCCTGCATGTTTGCCTCTCTGTCTATCTATATGTCTGTTTGCCTGCTTGCCAGCCTGTCTGTCTGTCTGTCTGTCTGTCTGTCTGTCTTGTCTGTCTATGCTTGCCTGCCTGTCTGTCTGCCTGTCTTTCTGCCTGTCTGCCTGTCTGCCTGCCAGCCTGTCTTGTCTGTCTGCCTGCTGTCTGACTGCTTGCCTGCCTGCCTGCCTGCCTGTCTGTCTGTCTATGCCTTCCTGCCTATACCTGCCTGCCTGTATGTCTGTCCGTCTGTCCGCATGTCCTTTTCCGTATACAGATAACCAGTTTGACGGTTGTCTGGCCGGTTATTTTAGCACCGTCGCACTCCTAATGCCGGGCATTACGAGTGACAGTTTTCATCAACTCTTCTTCGCCCTTCTCCGTCGCGTCCGTTCGCGGTTTTATAAATCGCGTCGATCGAAGCCACAGTCTCTCGCAGTCGTCGTCATGCAGCGCGGAGCATCCAATCTGCATCGTTGTCACTCGTCTCTACAGTATATACCGGCGGCAATCCCTCGCCGTGATTGAAGGAACAATCTGCCCGACTGATCCGGGAGTTTGGCGGCGGCGGCGGGGGGCGGCGGCGAAAGGGGCCCGGGGTCCGGAATCTCGGGGGCCCGGGCCCCCACCCCTTTCCCCGTCGAGTGGACGGGGGGGATTGGCGGGGGGGGTCCGGGGCCCCTTCCGCCGTCGCCGGACTCGAGAGACGGGGATGACGCGCTAAGCCTCGACAAATGCACTTTCTCGTCTTTAACACACTACTCATGAATCGTGAATCAGGAACCGGTCCCGAGCGGGATTTTGCGTCGCTCGACATGCCGCCGCTTAACGTCGCCTCCGACGCCCGTCAAACACCTTCCCTCCCACCTCCCATCCCCCTCGCCCCTACCCCCATCTCCCATCCCATCCACCGGCCGGCCGGCTCCGATTCGTCCGTCGCCAAGCGGCGGGAGTGTTTGGGGGCGGGGTGGCGGGGTCCGTCCGTCCGTACCGGGAACTGAAACTGTCGACGACGACAGCGGAATGACGGTGGAAAAGCGATGTCATCTTCGACTGCGTGCAGCTTCCGTGTCTGCGCCTATGTAAGACGCGTCGCGTTCGCCATAAGGCGTTTTTGATTATCAATTAGACGCTGCCATTTCGCCGAACGCACTCTTGCGCACTTAATCAGCGTCACCATTGGCGCGACATTAAGACTGTATAAGCAACATTCATACGCGTCAACGCAAAAGCATTCGTTAGATTAATTGCACGCGCACGAATATATATACACTATATATATATACTATATATATACACTATATATATATATATATATATATATATATATATATATATATATAGTGGCGTAGACAGGATTTCCGGTGGAAGGGGAGGTTTGGTTTTGACTTTGACCGTAACCAACTTTAGAAAAATCTTGACAAGCAGAAAAAGGTCATCCTATGTATCTATCCTATGTCTTTCCCACCAAAATTTTTCCTATCCTGACAAACAAAAAATGCTCGTCTCGCCTATGGCGCTAAAAAACTGTTGGTCAACAGCCACAAGGAAGGGGGCTTCACCCTCAAAGCCGCGTCCGAAATTTTAAAATGCATGGAAACACATAAACAAATTTTCGTCGGCGCCAAAGGGGGGTTTAATCCCCAACCGCCTCCCTTGGCTACGCCACTGTATAATATATATATATATATATATATATATATATATATATATATATATATATATATATATACAGTTTAATAACTCTCTATATAATAATGACTCCCTAGTCATGATATATATAATGACGGGGAGTCATTATTATACGGGAGTCATTATTATATACTATACCGGCAACAAAAGACACCGTCATTTAGTATTTACACTGTTTTATATCTTTCTATCACATGTATACTGACAATTGCCTTCTTTCACACAGCGAATTAATGATAAAACTTGCATCCGATATCTATAAAACCTGTTGTAGGCCTATAATAACACGCGGCTCTTCCCTAATTCCCTAATTGATTGCCCTATTAACCATTCCACAAGATATTAGGCAGGACTTTCATTTAGTTGATATCCCTCGTTCTATTACAGTCAATGGCGTTAGTGTGTAGTATGAAATGGCTGGAAGTGCTCTGTTTCGAACCCTGTAGATCGAAATTGAGAATGATATTATTGATTATTCTTGCAAGGGTTAAAGCAATGAAGATGGAACAAGAGGAAAATGTGGATTTTGTCGGAGAATTTCTTCAAATCGATTAGATTTTTACATATCTAGGGCCTATACGCCCTCAATTTAACAGGCGTTCATTTGTCAGCATATATATACAGCCACGCTTGCTACAGTGTGTTTGATAACGGAACGGTGTTTTATCGGGTCGTCACTGTATCAGAGATGACCATAGGTTGGGTTAACCAATGGGTTGGGCTGGGTCAGACTTTTTCATATTTACGGTGGGTTGGGTTGGTCTGGGATGGGTCAGAAAATACTATAAGTCATGTTTTAAGAAATTGCAATGTATAGGCCTATTACGGTGCATGGGTTGGGTTCCGCCATAAACATGGAAATTTCTGGTCCAACCCAACCCCTGGGTAGATCCAAACCACGTCCATGTTTGAGTTGTCATATTGGGAGATATCCTCATACTTTGACTGTCTGAACATTTAACCGATTTAACTAAGAAAAACTAAATATTTTTGATGGCCATTTTCCTTCATGGCATTTTACAGGAAGAAATTTTCGACAAAAAGAAATTTGACCCTATAGGCGTCGAAAATTCGGATCTCGGATCAGTTTTTTATCCAGACCTTAGGAGTTTGTTGAGGGGGGTTGACTCGGCCGGAGGGGAAGAGACACGACTCAATGCAAAAAATGTGTCACTGCTGAATTTTTTGTGGGTGGGGGGGCATTTTGATAATTTTTGGGGGGAGGGATCTCCCCTCTAACAGGCCCGAATAAGACACGTTCCGTCTTGGGTACGCCACGAAGGGCGTTTCACATGCAGAGAGGCAACGGACATCCATGATCCATTACTAAGCACAGACTTTTACATGCATCTATATAGAAGTAATCGATAACCTGTTACTAATTCAGTGAGTAAGTAAGTAAGTAAGGGGTAAAGCAGCTCAATTAAACGTTATCGCCGTCTTGTTAATTAACGACGACGACGACGACGACGGCGACGGCGGCGACGACGACGGTATCTTGTCGGGACGTTGCGGTGGGGAGGGGAACTCCGTGATAGATGTTCTAGAACACAGGTCCACGGCGACGCGGCGGGGCGGGGGGGGGGGGGAATGAGGGGGTGGGACGGGAAGAAGAAGAAGAAACGGTTCCCTGCGTTGCGCCTCCTGGAACAGGTGACCGTGGTTCCCTGTCGAGACGAGACGCCACCGCGTCAATGGAACGGAAGGACAGAAGTAAATTATCCGCGGCGACGTCTTAGGGTCGACGACGGGGACGAAGGGACTGGGGGGGGGGGGTGTCGGATGGGGAGGGAGGGTCAGAGGGGTGAGGGGGCGGTTCGGTGGCGCCTCCGAACGGTTCACCCCGTCGGCGGCGGCAGCGGCGGCGGCAGCGACAGCGACAGCGGCCAGGTTGTCGCCCTGGTGGAACAGCGGCGTTGGGATGGATGGAACTGGCTTTGGATGGAAGATCGATAGATCGGTGCGTGCGTGCGTGCGTGCGTGTGGGAGATGGACGGCACACGGCCGCTGCTAATGTCGATTGATTACCGCGCCATCGGTTGTCAATTCGTGTCACGTATGCGGCGGCGGCGGGGGATCAGCGGGGAGGGGTGCGACTGATTGATTGCCATCCGTGCTTTCTTCGACCGCACCAGTTCTTTTCTTCCATCATCACCCTCCCTTTACCCCCCCATTACCCCCCATTACCCCCATTCCGTACATGTCGTTGAGTCCGTTGTCGACGGCGGTGACGGTGTACTTTTTCTTTGGTGACGTCGTCGTCGTCGTCGTTGTCGTCGTCGTTGTCGCACGGTGAGATGGTCATTTAGTCAGCCGGGTAAGGTGGCAGGTACTTACCGGGGTACGGGTGCACGGTACGTACACGCCCGGAATGACAATGCGTGCGGACCGAAGGTGGTGTTTGGGCGGAAGCGGATGAGGGAACGAATAAGACGGATAGGCCCTATTCGTCGGAATCTGTACTGGGAATACTGCGGGCTACACGTGTTCGGACCTGTTGGAAGAGACTTTCCAGTTGGCCTATGCAGAGGGAATTTTGATTTTGAAATCAATGATCCCCGTATAGACTCAATTCGCTGCGTGGCAGTGATTTCATCATCATCATCATCATCATCATCATCATCATCATCATCATCATCAACAACCACATCATCAACATCAACATCATCATCATTATCATTAACATTATCATCAGCATCATCATCTTTATCTTCATCTTCATATAATCATCATCATCATCATCATCATCATCATTATCATCATCATCAACAACAACAACAACATCAATGTCATCATCATCATTAACATAATCATCAGTATCATCACCTTAATTTTCATCTTCATATAATCATCACCATCATTATCAACAACATCATCATCATCATCTAACCCATCTTCATCAACAACATCATCAAATTCTTCTTCTTCATCATCTTTATCATCATCATCGATGATTTTTGGATGTGGCTTCTCCACGTAATGTATCAATAGGTAATTTTTTGTCCACGTGTAGACACCTGCCAATTTCCCATCATATTGGTATATTCATATTTTCGTAATTGTCAGATAATATCTGATTCTCAGTTTCACACTCGTTCCCCTCTCATCAGACAAAGACCACGTTAACTGTTCAAAGCCTATATCGACATATTGACCCCTACGTGACCTTTTGTTTTACTCGAATTGACAATGTGGTTATCAATGCGATGTTCTTTATACCCCACGTCTATGTCCCAGTAGTTTTGAAGCACTAAATATCATTTGAGTGCAAACGACACATGTCAAGTAACGCACAGAAGAAGCCGACAGCCAAGAACATGGGCGGATCCAGGAGTCCAGTATGGGGCACTTCGTGTTCCTTTCCCTATATATGTATGATGTATCCCTCTGCCCCCTTCCTCGTGGATCGCTGCAGGCCGTAAAGATATTGATAACGTTGGCGTTAAATCCTGACGATTATAGATAAAAGTATGCACAGTTCTCTCTCTCTCTCTCTCTCTCTCTCTCTCTCTCTCTCTCTCTCTCTCTCTCTCTCCAGGGACGTAGCTAGGACATGGGCAGGATTTTAAGTTTGGGGGCTGAAGCCCAAGATTCACTCCCCTAAATCTTCCTTTTGAGCCCGCAACGCCATTTGGGCATGAATTCATTTGGGTGGGGGGCTAGCTTCAGGTTTGGAGGATGGCTTGAGCCCCCCCAAGCCCATTCCTAGCTACGTCTCTGTCTCTCTCTGCCTATCTCTCTCCCTCTATCTGTCTTTCCCCTCACTATCCTACCCACATAAAACTCCCTCCCCCAGAATTCTACAGCTTATCGGTCGATGCGTCTTGTTACCGCATCTTTAGTATTTTATAAAAAACAGTGACTTTTCCAATAGCGACGCTTCCATCAAATTAAGCAGTGACCAAGGTTTTAACGGCGCTTGGCAAAAACATAAATTTCTTGCAGCGCTGAAATCCGGGCACAGGAAGTGACGAGAGCAGAAAAGACGACAGAAAAGACAGAGAAACAAGAACTATATATACATAACCAAGATTCATAGGACAAATTTACAATATAGGCTATTACACTGGTCTACATTTTTAAAAAAAATTTCTGCTGACCTAGGTATTTTTGCTGATTTTACCCAATTGAGAGGTGCTGATTCCAGATATGAAGTCAAAAATTATGCAACACGTCAAATTTTTTCGCAAATGAGGAATGCTTAATTAAAGGTGTTAAAGTCAAACATAAGGGAAAATAGGAAATTCTGAAGAACCGATAACACGTAATATTTTTTATTCAGCCCAAAAATGAGTCTGTCTTCTAACCAAGAGAGCAATAAGAGCAATAGCTAGTTGCTTAAATTTAAGTTTTGAGAAAGGAATCTTCTTTTTGGATGCTCCGGTATAGTTATGGTCACAGTTGTCACGCTGTAAACACCAGCAGTACTTAGTCTGCCATAATGTTCGAGTTCCATCTGCCTTGATATCTACGTTCCATGGTCTTGATGTCTTGATGGAAGCATTCTCCTTGTTCTTCACTCATAGCTCCAAGATTTGAAGTTCAGATAGCTATGAAAGAAATGCAACTTGACACTCATGTTTGCTCCCAGTCTTCGAAAAGCAATCTTCGAATTTTTAACTGAAAGGTCATAATTCACGACTCTTAAGTTGCCAAGTAAGTCAGTAATCAGGTCGCAAAAAGCATCTTGTCTACAACTATAACATCCCATTGATTCAAAAAGTCCTTTGATGTTGATGCAGTATACAAACTCCTCCTCCATATGGAAATGTTTGAAAAGATTCATTCTCTCTGCCATGATACATAAGCGTGGTTCCTGGGGCCAACACTGAACAGATTCTTTTCCTTCAGTCTTGAACCCAGTAACTCTGCTGACGGCTTCGGCAGATCTAGGTCTCATATTAGGTCATTAAACTCAGCTTGCTTGAATGTTTGGTGCATTCAGCGTCAACTTCTAAGGCCACGAAATAGAAATCGGTGTCTGTTGACTGACAAAATTCATCTTCGTAAGAAACTCCCAAAGTAGTGCAAATAGGTACAGGAACTTTGTCACAGTGAGCAACTGGTCTCAGAGCAGAGGGGAGATTTGGGTACTGGATGGAAGATTTTGCCTTTGTGGACATGCCTGAAATATTTACCAGACAGAAGTAGCAGTCATCAACATGCATGGTTTCAGGCTCTCGCCACACCATTGGAACTCCAAAGTTAAGACTTTTTCTCTGACCTTTAGTCACATTATGAACTGTCTGAGGCTTTCAACACATGTCCTGCACACTTTATGTGGTGCCCAAGGTTTTCCTGGTCACTCAATTTAACTGCAGAAATATGCATGCTAAGCTTTATGCACAAATTCAGACACCTATCTCCTTTGTTTAGGTGTTGTAAAGCAACCTCAGATGTAGCAAAATTTGTCAGGATCATTCCTGCACTGCTCACGAAGTGTTCGGGTGCTGGGTGACATATTCCACAGAAAGCTAGTTAGAATAGTTAAATTTACTGCGACTTGTAAGCCTCATGAACGACTGAATGCTGCCGTCGGTTTCACGCTGCTTATATAGGCCTATATCCATAAAATGCTGACGTCTGCAGTTTAAAACTGCCTATTAAACTGTTGTATTATTAAATAGTTATGCCCACTGCATATTAAGCATATCTTTTTGCACATCCTTAACTTTTTGCATATTCAATATAGCTAAAGAATTATAATACATAATGCTACATTATTACAGTAAACAGTAAATCAGTAAACAGCGTTTTGCGGAAAAACTGGACGTGATAGGAGAAAATGGGTGTGATTTTTGGATTCAGCACACCAAAATACATAAAGATCACATGTTGTCTTCAAGTCAGCAAAATTGACGTAGACCAGTGTTATATAACGTATATATATATATATATTATAACGTATATATATATATATACGTTTGTCGTACATTATAGGGCAATATAGGCCTACATAGACATGGGTCCAATTTTTAAACCCAATCCAGCCCATCATGATCCAGACCCAACCCACGAAAGCAATAGGGTTACTTCAACCCACCCAACCCACCCTAATACACGATCAACGAATAAAAAACCTGACTTATTTTCTTAGTCAACCCAACCCACCATAAACATGAAATTTCTGACCTATCCCAACCAAATACATGCATGGGTGGATTCAAGCCAACCCTTGTCCAGTCTGCATTATATATATATATATATATATATATATATATATATATATATATATTTTGTATTGAATAACACAACAAAATAAAGGTTTACAGGTCTATATAGCTGAGAAGGGCCTAAATTACTAGGCCTATATATAGGTTATACATACGTCCCTAGTCGCTAGATCAAATTAGACGTGCCTAATATTATATTTGAGATTAAAATGTGAATAATAATAATAATAATACGTTCAAAACTAGTAATTTGAACGAACTATAATGTCTATTTTCACAGCTCTCCTGTTTAGACCGACGGACGTCGCATTGTATAGAGATCTGTATATAATGTTATGATTTATGACGGCCCTGTTTGTTCTGCTATGCAGCCAGCTATAGGCTTGCATGTATTCGCGTGATATTCACGTCTTCTATTCGCCTAATAAATTCACGCTTCATCATAAAACACACGCTCCGTCGGGCTTTGTGGAAGGTGCGAAACAGAGGGTGTGATCTCTGACCTCTGTCACGGATAGGCTTTTGGGCCGAGCGGACGTCGTTCACGCCGTTCTTTTCACCGGCGATACGACGCGTCCATTGTGCGTTGAGCCAGCCTTGCGACCCAAAGTGGTGATCGCATATAGAAGTAAACGGCGCTCTCAGTTGGCATATAGGGCCTAAGTTATACAGAACGCTTGTATATTGTCCGACGAATTCGGGACAGAGAAAAATACAGTTCGATCAGGTTAAATGGCATTTTTAAAGCAAATAAGGAAGGAACATGTATATATATATATACAGGTCTAACTGTAACGCGATACTTTGAAATACATATATACGATGATGATTTTTTGCGGCGATGATCATGCTGTGACCGTAAGCCTGTATGCTATTCAGTGGCGTCAAGTTACAAATATAAACTATACCCTTAAAAAGTTAATGACAGGCCTGACTAAATTTCTTTTTGCGTTCGATTCTTGCCTAAATGGAGACACGTCTGCTGGGTTTTTGCAGTAAATAACGATTTACATCGGGAGTTTTATGTATATATATATATATAGGCCTCATCCTCTTAAGTGTAGGCCTATCTGCTCCTAGAGGAGCGAGCGGAGTAGGCCTATAGTGCGAAAGTATCAAACTAAATTTCAAGAAGGACCACATTTTAAAAAAATGCCTTGTGACCGAGGGCTGGGTGCATTTTTAATCAAGGTAAAACGATATAGGCCGACACCCGCTGTTTACAGGTATACAGAAAACAGGTAAGTTGAAAACAAGACATGCAAAAATATTTCTTACGAATTAGAAAAAAATTATTAATCGTCTCACTGTATATCTTCGAGGGCCATTTTACAGCCCTTGGCGGGCCGGATCTGGCCTGCGGACAGCCATTTGAATAACCCTGCCATAGAGGCATGGGAAGTTTTCATGACCCCCTCAGGACAGATAAAATTAGAGGTTCCCAAACCCAGACAAGAACATGGGACAATTTTTTTAAAACCCGACCCATCATGATTCTGACCCAACCTACGAAAGCAATCGGGTTTATTTGACCCAACCCACCGTAATAGATTACAATTCCTTAAACCAGTTAGGTCCCTATTGACTTGTTTTTCTAGCCAACCTAACCGACCGATGCAGTCTAAACATTGAGATTTCTGACTCAACCCATGTCTGCCCAAACCGCGTACATTTTACTGTTTTAGTAACTTATACTTGTGAGAAAAGTTTGTCGGAAGAAACGTGTCAAAACTGTATCACAGTTTAAAAATTAATAAATTCTACCCCCCCCCAGTGTTGGAGTTGTGAAATTTGAGCTGGGGGGGAGGGTTGAGGACTGAAATTCAATGAATGACAGAAGCTGCATGTACCCGATATGCGATTTTTGGGAGGGTTGCAAAGTTAGCTGGGGGGTTCAACCCCCAACCTCCAACCCCCGGCAACCCCAACACTGACCCCCTCTCTGGATGGGACCAGTCCTGAGATTTGCGCAAAGCCGTTGAGAAATATTTTGGGTGGGGGTAAGTAGAATGCTTGGAACATAATTAATGTGTCAAAGAACGCCTTGCCGATGCTTTTGGCTTATATAATTATAGTTATCTTTTACCCGAAAATGTCCATGTGCCCCACCCCTATTTTTGAAACCTGGATACGCCACTGGCAAAATGGCGACCGTTGCATCTATCGTCCGCTGAACTCAGGGGTGGCATTAATGCGATTAAGGGAGATGGTCTCACTTTAGAGATGTCGATGTCTTTGGACAGTCATAATTACAAGAAATTTGATCGTTTAATTGGACTGAATATTAAATGATGAAATATGATGAATAATGATGTCATTTCAAAATTAGTTGTCCAATCCCAGCTTTCCAGCGGGTCTGTTCTTGAAGGATACGGGGACATAAATGTTTTTTGAGACTAATCTATGTTTTTCTACTGGGAAGTATAACGACGCACAAAGAGTTAACAGTAATTGGCCGGAGTAAATGTAATATTTTTGTATTTTTAGTACATGTATAACCTGTAATAATTATTCTAACTAAATCTGACCATTGTGGTAGCATGCAGAGGACGGAAGAAATTCCTGGTGTTAAGGTTCCTGGTGCACCACAGATATGTAAAAATAAAAAGTAAAAGCAAAAGGTCTGAAATACTTTTATTATTATTATTATTATTATTATTATTATTATTATTATTATTATTATTATTATTATTATTATTATTATTATTATTAAATATTATAAATGTCAATTTGTATAGCGCTATGTGCCTGGCGAAGGCCATAGTCAAGAGCGCTTTACAGAAGCCTTTTGAGAATCAAGTCTGAAAATGTCTTCGCCAGTCGTGTTGAGGACAAGTATAAATAACATCGACCTTCATGACGTAAAAATTAATACGCTATCATATTTAATGCAACACCAAAGCAATTTTATATCATAGTGGCCACTGCATGTCTTTTATCCATCCAGTGGCGGCTCCAGGATTTGGCAAGTGGGGGGGGCCGTTGGGGTGGCAACTTCTAATCATGGAGGGGGAACCATTTGTTGTTAGGTATGTAGTATTAAGTATAGGGTCCCAGTGGGGGGGCACTGGGGGTCAGGCACTCAATAGGGGGGGCACGGGCCCCCTGTGGAGCCGCCACTGTATCAGTCACAAAACATATCACAGGCCTATTATGCTCTCCAAACAGTTCATTTGGATGTCCCATGCACTGCGGTGGACTAAGACAGATTTTCATCAAATAATTTACGCGACACTTCGAAGTGTTCATATATTACTCGCTGCATGCATGTATAGGCCTATACAGCGTGTGTATACGACAGCTCGTAAAATCCATTGTATGCCCCCGCGATGTCATATATAAAATATAAAATGCATCGAGCGGTATAATAGGGCTGACCGTGAATACGAATTTGATACTGTTGAACGTCTTTTTTGTGTCTAGTCATAATTGTAATCGGCGTTAGAAAAAAACGCCCTCCCGACCCCCTCACTCCACCACCACCACCACCACCACCAACACCCGGCTTTTATTCTCGCGGCGCTAAAATATTCACGCCAATCTGACAGACATTGTCGCCGCGGTCGAACGACGTTTTCACGTCCTCAACAAATATTTACTTTACTCCCTCCCCCTCCCTCCCTCTCTCCTCCCTCTCTCCCTCCCTCCCCCTCCCTCCCTCCCTCCCTCCTCTCTCTCTCTCTCTCTCTCTCTCTCTCTCTCTCCTGGGCATAATAATATTGTTGTTGCGAGTGGCGGACGACGACGGACTCGGTGGGACTGTGTCGCCTGTCGGTCTTTCTCGCCCGGCCCGGCCCGGCCCGGCCCGCCTCTCGCATCGCCGTCGTCGTCGCCGTCGCCGCCGCCGCCGCCGCAGACATCCTGGGCGCTGTCTGCTGCGTCGTCGTCGTCGTCGTCGTCGTCGTCGTCGTCGTGGGTTGCTGCGTGCTGCGCGCGCGGGCGTTAGAGGGCTCTTCCGAAGCGGCGTTGGCGGCGGCGGGAAAGTCATACGAATCGACAGAAGACGACGACAGACATTCCGCGCGCGGCGCCAAGTCTCCGATCTGCAGGTGTGCGTCGCCTCCGCCGCCGCCGCCGCCGTCGTCTGAGCGATTCCGCTCGGCCGCATCTTGTCGCGATCGATGCCGCCGAGACATGGGCTCCGTCGCGGGGGCCCGTGGTATCCCCGCCGCAACTCGTCGATGAGGAGGAGGAGGAGGAGGAGGAGGAGGAGGAATAGGAGGAGGATGTTTTGTCCCGGGGTATCACTAGTCACCTCTCCACACCCAGCCCTCCCCCTCTTGCCCCCCCGATCTTCTTTCGGCCGGCCGGCCGGCCGACAATAGATTAATTTGAGACCGATAAAGTTCGCCGGCGAATCGCTTTGTGCCCGACCCGTCAAACCTCGCCCCCGGGCGCGGTTAGTACCGTCGTCGTTCGTTTGCCCATTGTCGACGGGTAATTGAGTTTACGCCGGGCGGGCGGCGCGCCACGAAGCTCCTCGCTTTCCTATCGGGCGACCCCTTCTCCCTCCCTCTCTCCCTCCGCCTTTTCCCCACCCTTTCCCTTCCTCTTTCCAGCTCCGTCTTGCCCGACCGGCCGGCCGGCCGCGTCTTATACGGGCATCTGCCTCGCTGGCGGGAATTGAATGGGAAGGTAATGTAAGTAATTGGACCTCTTTACATTTGCAAGTCAATGTCAGCGACTGGCCTGACGGGTATAGGATATATCTCGGCTGTCCGTGCCACACCTCGGTATAGCTGCCCTGCATGTATATCACGAGATTTATTTAGCGTTTGGAACAACAAGGCAATTACATGCAACATGACGCTGTTGTAGAAGTATTTATCCGCGTTTTTAAATGAGGAAAAGGCCATTTTTCAGACGTTCATTTTGTATAGGCGCTATTAACATTTCGGCAAACGAATTATGAGGGCGATTTCTTTACGGCGTATTTCGCAACACTGGACTATACTATAGTCATTCATTGGTTGTGTGTGTGTGTGTTCACTTGTATGTTTAGGAAGTTTATTTTTTAAAAGGATATATATATATATTGGATTTGGATATATATATATATATATATATATATATATATATATATATATATATATATATATATGCAAACTGTAGCCTACATGAAAAAGGCGTTATTGATCGTATTGATCAGCCGTATTTTCGATATTTTAATGTTTCATGCTTCCTCGAACGCGCACGAAGGATTTTTCATTGGAGGGGATCGATGTTTGATGTGAGGGTGGGGGAGAGGGGTAGATCAAAACTACCGCATCAAATTGTAATTTTGTCTGTAGGCGAAGTCGATATACCTCTGCAGGTGAAATATATACACATCCCTCAAATCTATATACCTGCGTAATGACCCTCCTTTCTGTCTGTCTGTCTGTCTGTCTCCCACTCTCTCTTTTTCTCTCTCTCCCCCCAGCGACCGATCATCAGAGGCGCATCGTCTCTGTGGGGTGCAACATATGTCCGGAGGGAAGCAGACCTCTGCCGTGCGAAAACCACCGCGGTATCGAACGCGACCCCCACTGAGGGTAATTACCCCATCGGTGCGGGTCGGTTGGGGGGGGGGACGGGCAGGATCGTCATCGGCGCAGGTGCGGGGTTTGGGGCGCGCAGCGGTATACCCCGCTGCGTCTGACTGCACGGAAGACGGGGGCAGGGTTTTGGAGGCGAAGAGGACAGTTAGGTATATAGGTCTACTCGTGAGATGATGGGGCTTTTTTATATATATATATATATATATATATATATATATATATATATATATATATATATATATATATATAGGCCTAGACGTCCTATACCTCTATTCGGCCACAATTATACAACAGATATTTATTTTGACAAATTGATGCGAAATCCGGCGATTGGATGCACGATGTCTTCGAATTCGTTCGTCTCTGCGTACGTCGTAAAGGACTCATACTGCGCTAATATATACTGCAGGGCGGAAATTCAGAATCGCGGTAATTTGTAATGATTAATGGGCCTGTATATATGTAATCATTTCGTGTATACAATTTAGGTGTCGTTCGAGCCTCGAGCTATGTTTTTCCCTACTTATACGAGCCTTTCTTTTAATCTGTTGGGCGGGTGAGTCCAGTACAGTGTTTTATACAGGTCTGCTAGGGGAGATTCCCCAGCCAAGCCTCAATATCTTCACCCAAAAAAAAAAAAATCTCAGCACTTACACAAATTTTGCATTGAACTGTGTGTCTTCCCCTCCAGCCAAGTGAATTTTCAAAATTTCCCCAAAAAGGTTTTATTCCCCCCCCCCAAACCCTGGAGTCTGGACAGAGCCGGCGCGTGGGGCCTACAAAGCCTGCGGCCGCAGGGGGACCCGCCGGCCGCAGGAGCCCCGCCGGCCTCCGATATTTAAGAGTTTTCATACGGATGACCTTTTTGCTCGTCAGGCCATTTGAAGAGGCAAAAATATATACGGATGACCCTTTTTTGCTCAAGACATTTCAAAAGCGTTGCGCTCGCAAAAATTGCAGGGCCCCCGAAAGTACGCGCTGGCTCTGGTAGAGGGTGTTAGCCCTCTGGACCATATAACTCAAAGATTTAGTCGCTCCTTCCAAGAAATCAAAAGTTATAGGCCTAAACTATTAGAGGTCCATAGGCAAAACGACATAGAAAAATGCCATTGTCATAAGAAATTAAGAAATATATTTTAACAGCAAACAATTTCTGCCAATTTCAGTAGAGGGTGTTAGCCCTCTGGACCATATAGCTCAAAGATTTAGTCACTCCTTCCAAGAAATCAAAAGTCTTGGGCTAAAAAACTAGAGGTCCATAGGCAAAACAGATGGTGGGAGAACATAGATCGATAATCAACACCATCAAAAGAAGACAGAAGACAGACGAAATGGATCGGACACGTGCTAAGAGGAAAGCATTGCTTAGAATAGTAATTGAAGGAAGTAGGCCTACAGTATATCAGGAAGAAAGACAAAAAGGAGAATGCTATTGGACTGGATGATGAAAACAGATGCAGAAATGGCAAGACACAGAGAGGAATGGAAACAATGGAGCCATGCAGGACAGAGAGAACATGATGATGATGAGACCCTGGCTGATAATTTTCATAACGAATAATCGAGATTGGAGTCAGATTGGAAATATATATAGGCCTAGTATAAACCCATCATATATATAAATAAATATATATATATATTTATTTATAATATTTCTAACATACTCAACATGTTTAATGTCTTAAAGTTTCATATATACTTTATGTGGCAAGCTAATATTTAGAAGGGTTTATAGACTTTATACTTGACAAGCCAAACATTAAGACATATAATCCGAAAAGGCGTAAAAGTCATAAAAACCAACATTTTCTAAATAAAAACCTAGGATTTTCCAGCCCTGAATGAGAAACAGCAAAAGATACAGTTAGAAACGTAAAATGTAAAGTTTTCTATAATGCTATAATAAGATAAAAATATAACCTAGCTTCAAAGTTTTCATTTCATTGTGTATGTGTGTGTGCGCGCACATCCAAAGTATTGCATATGATAGTTAACTAACAATCTGAGTTCTGCGCTATGTTCCACAGCACTTTTTAATTGCTGACATGCATTTCATATTCATAACGAGCAACTGTAGTCTATTGGCCTATGCGTAAGGCATTAGGCTATAGTATAGACCAGTCTAAATGCCTATTCCCAATTGTAGCCAAAGTGAACATTCGCGAGAACACTGATACTCATGGGCATATCATTATAAATTATAATATAAATAAATTATTGTTTACTATATATACCTATGCATCGCATTTTGATATATCATTATATGGATATTATAGACGGACCTTCTATAGACAAGTAGATATATATGCATATATTTATATATATATATATATGGGCATATATATATATACTATGTATATAGAGACGCCACTTTAAATTAGGTTTTTGCTCTCATGATTACAATTTAACAAAACATGTGCCAATGGTCTTTATAAACGATCAATAGCGGATTTTTCAAACTTTTAATGAGAATTAAGAATACGAAATGAAATTTTTGAGTGCCATTAACTCGTAATAATATAGTCCAATATTTATATATACATATATATATATATATGTATATACGCGCATGTATATACGCACACTGTATATAGCAAATCAACTAATGGCTTTTATTTATCAAAGGCGATACCCGCAATGGCAGACATCCTGTCTGTCGCACGATCGCACTGAGATTAATGTTGCAGGTGTTAACACTGTCAAATGACAATGATAGGTATATACATATAGGGTAAAATGGGGTAGTTCCGGCACCTTAAGCATATTGTTCAGAATTTTTTTTATAATAGGCCCTATTCCTTCTGAGCAACTGCTATTTTTGAATACAGTTAGAAGAACGTATACTATACTGATTACTGAAAATTCACGAGAAAACTCGAAGTGTTTTGTAAGCACGTGTGTAAACTTTGATGAAAAAGTGGGGTTTCGACCAATTTACCTTCCCTTATCGTATGGCAACATCTCAAAAAGTGGAGAACTCGAGTCTAAAGGCCTAATAGACGTTTACGCCTATGTGCATACGATGCCCATGGTGCGTTTGACAGACTGGAAATATACAGAAACGTCACTGAAAAGCGTCATGGAGCATAATAGCAATGTGGTAACGGCTTGTGCTATATATATGATTGAAGACGAAGGTTCGAATCTCGCATTTTCGCTGCATTTTGTCAATTGGTTTCGTCATCACAATCATCGATAAATCAATAATTCAATAATTCAATAAATCGTCAATTAAGTAATGATTTAGTACTAGTGATTTAATGATTTATTGATTAATTAATTAATTAACGATTTATTGATTTATTTATTTATTCATTCTTTAATTCATTCAATCTTTCAATCTTTCAATCAAGTTAACCAACCAATCAATCAGTCAAATCAGTTAATAAGTATCATATCACACATCAAAGAAGAAATAAAAGTTTCAAAAATTCCAAAGAATAATTACAAAAACATATGTTGTTTAGTGGCAGAAAAAACAGTGGTTTCAAGCCCGTCCACTCCCCACTGAAGTTCGAACATTTTGGGGTAAGATAATCGGGCCCCACCCCCACTGCTTTCTGACAAATCGTACATTTTCTAAAGACAGTCTACATCCTCGGCTAGCCCATATATAGCAGTTACACAAAACACCATTCAGTGATATCTCACGTAAAACTCAATTCGTGTCGCAACAAATCCAACACTTTAACCACACAAATAAATATACAATTCCTCGTACACGCCGCAGCGTGTGAACTTAATTAATATATATAGCTCTCAACAGGGCGCAACAAAAATGTCTCTCTCTCTCTCTCTCTCTCTCTCTCTCTCTCTCTATATATATATATATATATATATATATATATATATATATATATATATGGCGCTATATGAATAGCGTCGATCCATAGGG
>CM030853.1:3364928-3372428 GCA_018105865.1 Metaphire vulgaris
AATGTTCCCGATGCTCGGAAGAATTTTACGACGGCTGCCGGTGAAATTTTATAGCGCCTATACAGGATGCGTGCATACGATACACATTCGTTAGAGATTATCGTTCGGAATGTTGCAACTCGTTGTTGTTGTTGTTGTCGTCGTTGTCGTCGTCGTTGTCGGCGACGACGCAGCAGCAGCAGCAGCTGACGACGAATGATCAATGTTTGTCGTTGTCCGCTGGGATCATGTCGTGGACTCTGGTGTGGACTGTATAGGCATTGTTGTTGCCGTTGGGCTTATAAAATTCGCCGTGTAAATTCAGCGCCATTTGGGCTTGTTTTAGAGTGATTTAAAAAAGGCGTCAACGTTAAAATATTCAGACTACATTCTGTCTGTCTGTCTGTCTGTCTGTCTGTCTGTCTGTCTGTCTGTCTCTCTCTCTCTCTGTCTCTCTCTCTCTCTCTCTCTCTCTCTCTCTCTCTCTCTCTCTCTCTCTCAGATGCCGTACCGTGCTTTTATCTCGGCAGCAAAAAATCTTTAGGTCTAAAAGGCTGTACTGCAAACAAAAGCGTATGCACGTGAATCTAGATTTAATTCCATCCATAGGAACGCAATTTGCTTCCATGATTCGGGTTTGTATTCGAAGTGCATTCGGTGCAAATTGCTTATACAATGACTCGTGAAATGCGACATCTTTCGATGGATTGTGGCTACTCTGCAGCCCAGTTAATTAATTGTCAGGATACGGGAATATCCTGTCCTGACCTCCCCGGCAAAATAACGATTTTCTTTTCTTATTATTTAATTCTTGTAGCTGCAAATTCAAAAATATGATTTGAATGGGCCCCTGTCAGTTATACATATAGAGCGCACTGGGTAACCTGGAACAGAGCACATTCGTGTGACGTTGTTTTAACACTTAGAAGAATATATTCATCGTCATCATCTTGCTCTCTGTCCAGGGGCGGCGCTGGGTTTAGTTGACTGGGTGGGTCTATAATGCAATCTACACAGCCAGGACCCGGCTCAGACTACCCCCCCCAATCAAAATTTCTCTGCGTATTTGCACGATTTGCTCGGGTGCCCCTGCCCGAGGCTGAATGGCTGGGCCCGGACCCGCGGACCCACCCCCCCCCCTAGCGCCGCCCCTGTCTCTGTCAGCTCTGTCAAGCTCTACACACAGACACAAAACGTTTCCAAGAAGTTCTTCTATCTTCTGTTAACCCCTTAACTGGGAATACCGGATATATCCGTCCATTTTACATTGAGTCACAGTTAAATACACGGTTAAGGGGTTAATCGTCTTCCTTCTACGATTGAAATCTCTGTCATGTTCATATCTTCTCTGACGTTGTCCATCCACTTTACCCATCCCTGACTTACAATCAGTGTTTATTCTAGCCACCTTGACATTGAGGGGGGAGTTTTACATGTTTGGGGGGATATGGTTTGTCTGCCTAAAAACCTTGACGCACGCAACATATAGATTTTTTTTTTGGGGGGGGGTTCAAACTTGGGGGGGGGGGAATCCCCCCTTAAACAGGCCTAAAATAAACACTGCTTACACTGTAGGCTGATACGCTGCCTGATATCGTCGTCTCTAATCCCTTGTATAGCCGCTGGTTACTTTAACCCCTTAACCGTGTATTTAACTGTAACTCAACGTAAAATGGATGGATATATCCGGGATCCCCAGTTAAGGGGTTAAGGATTCTCCGTATTAGCAGGTCATCTCGACCACTATAGCAGTGGTAGGCCTATATTATCCTATACGCAAAATTAGAAGAATCTGTCGATTTTTTTTTGTATTTCTTTGATTCGTTCTTCCGTATTGAGATGAACGATGAAAAAGTGAACAAAAGATAACATAACAAATAACCGTGTAGTTGAGTTCACATCGTCTCTATATAGGGTTGCGTTCAGAAAGTAGCCGCGATATAGTTGGAAGACGGCAAATCTGTTGCGTGATTCCGGCAGGGGCGTAGCGACGGAGGGGGTATATCTGTATATATAACCCCCAAAAATCAGTATATGTATAATACAGCATATATATATATATATATATATATATATATATATATATATATATATATATAACAAAGAGCATATATAATATAATATATACTGTACATGCATCATCATGTATATTATACATATAATATATATATATATAACAATATATGCTCTCTTGACATTTATACACCCCCCGCAATCCAATTCCTGGCTACGCCTCTGGATTCCGGACTTTTGCACACCACCTTAGCCTACCACGATCTCTTTTCCATGTCTTCCGTCGGTCGACATTCGGCAACGTCCCAGGGCGGGCGTCGGTTGCCACGCGCTTACAGCCACAACCCGCTAAGTTAAGCGGACCGCCAAATCGCCAAGGCTTTTGCGCGCGCGCGCACACACACACACACACACGCACATATGGCATCGAGTGCGTTTCATCAAATATTTAGCGCCGAGCGGACACTTTTTGCCTTTGAAAATCTCTCCGGTTAATTCCTGGATATCGATTCGATGTTATAAATAGGCATTTAAAGGTTTCAAGATTTACAATGCAGATGGTCATGCAGAGACATATAGGGTATATCGCTTATGAGTAAGTATAGGCCCCTAATGCACGGATAGTGTAGGCCTAACGAGGCGACAAACCGGGGCGTAGCCAGGAATTTGATTTGGGAGGGTATAAATATTTTGGGTGGGTATATAAATCTTAACTATAAACCACATAAACCATACAAACCACATATAACCACATGCAAATCACATAAAAAACGTTAAGGTAGACTGATTTTGCGGGTATATATACCGATATACCCCCCCCGTCGGTACGCCCCTGGCGACAAACGCTGCACGCTGCTACATACGGCGGAGGCTGATGCACTGTTTTCCACGCGCGCAGGCCGGTGAGAAGGCAGGGTGGACCAAGTTAGAAGGGACCGACGTGCAGTGAAACAGCACGGCAGGTGCTACTGTACAATTATGGTGCTAAGACTACAACGGTATAGAACAGAGCGAAGAAAGAGTGTAAGGAAATATGCAATAACTGCTTCATTGATTTCGATTTTCAAGAGGCGTTTGACAGTGTCGATCAAACTGTTTCGTGAATCTGTGGAGAGCATCCTAAACATGTAAAACAGCGCACACACATACATACATACGATATATATATATATATATATATATATATATATATATATATATATATATATATATATATATATATATGGCCTATGAGACGTGGGACCATTACAAAATATTTAGGAATAGCGTTTCTTCTTTTCAAAAGCAATCTCTAAAATTAATGCAGCCTACACCCCTCTGTTTTCGCTAGGTGGCGCCTCTGCACTTTGTAATTCGAAGGAAGCACTTAAATGGCTGCATTCAATATAGCCTATAATTATAATACCGTTGAAGTATAAGCCTACATCAAATTTCTTGCATTTTCACCCAGGGGTTGTGAAAATGTTAAAAATGAAACAGGGTGGCACCGGCTTTATATGGCCATCCTGCGCCAATGCCAGTGGGCGCCTCTCAGTAGAAATACAAGCGGCGCTATACAAATGCTACATTACATCAGTAACATCACATTACCGTATATTCAAACGAGCGCTAATTCGTATAGCTGGGCTTACTTGGTCAGCGCTGTTTTCAGGTGGAAAATTAGAGTCGTCAATACCTGTTCTTCCACCGTCTTCGTCGCCCTTTCATCTTTCCCTTTCCAGTCGTCATCTCCTCCGACAATCATCATCAATTCGGAGTGATAATGATGATGACGACGACGACGACGGTCGCCGATAAAGATCAATGCCCGTGTGTTCGATCCCAATCTCAGACGCGGTTACGTCCTCTTTCGATAAACACCATCTCGGCCAAAGTCAAACTAGAAGAAGACTATTAGCAGTGGGGTGGAGGAGGAGGAGGAGAAAAGGAGGAGGAGGAGGAGGAGGAAAGAACAAAAGAATGAAGGCGAGGAGAAGGAGAGAGGGAGCTGGAGAAGATGAGGCGATGGAGCGACCGGTCGACGAATTAGACTAATTCCGTTTTTGACTTCTTTTTCCAGGTCCGTTGCGATGCCAGATTAAAATTCCTCAATGGACGACTTGAAAGTAGGCAATTTCCCTCGCGCTCCACGCTCCCCCCGCCCCTGCCCCCGCCGCACCCCTCTTTCTCTCGACGAGCCTCGATCGAGAAAGAAGCAGTAAATTCCCAACTAATCTGGAACTTTTTCTGCTTTACCCGTCCGTTTAATTTGCCCGTAGTAGAGTAAGGGTGGAGGAGGGGGTGGGGGCTGGCCGGTCTACATCCAAGTAAGAATGTCACGTTGCTCTGATCTTTTGGAGCGGGGTATTTTGGATTAACGTTCGGCGGGGACGTACGCAATGGCTGATTTCCAAAAATCAGTGGGGTGGGGTGAGGATGGGATGATCCAGCCCTCTACAAATCTAATACGGATGCAGTCCAGAGAATTTATGCTAATATATATATATATATATATATATACATACATACATATTTTATAATATTTTTGTGGTCTATAAAACCTGTAAAAGAAGAAACCAGCTCTCTTAAGCGACATCTTATCTCTCGATTGATTTTTTAGACATTTGACAGAGAATAGATTTCTGAAAGACTTTGCATAGTGTCGTTAAAATGGCTCATTATTTTTCGTGGCATTTCGAACGCTCTAGAAAAAAAATTGAGACAGAATATATTGGCAATTCTAGTACGGTTTGACACAGCAAAGATGGGGACACAAGAATATGTGGTTTTAATTCGTTTCATCACTCTTCTGAATTTTTGCATATCTATAGCCTACTGTAGTAGCCTACTAGTCCTTGCATTGTCCAATTTCAAACAGGCCACGTTGGCCCACCCAATATTTGGCTTGTGGCGCCCTCCATGTCACGCAAGCCTACATAGCGTTCTAATCTGTTGCGGGATTTACGGTAATTAAGCACGTATCGAAGTTATCGATTAGTCCTAGGCTATATGTTTTTTGGGACGTGTTTGTTCGTCCGACAGCATGTCAATCAAATGCGTTACCGTTTGGCGTTCAAATCGGTCGCCAGGGGGCGTTTTGTGTCAGTATAATCACGGAGTGGAATTACCAACTGGGTCTTAGCTTACAATACATATACAGCATTGTTGTGGTGACTTTTTCGCCAAATGAAGTCGCTCTTGTCTTAAAACCCGAGAAGTGGTCGTCGCTTTGCCGCCGAATTCGTCTATAGGCGCATGTGCTTGTTTGGGGGTGGTGGGAGGGGTAACCGTGGGGGAGAAAGGGGAAGATGAGGCGAATAAGGTGCTTTGAACACGATTGCCATTTACAAGACAATCTCATTTTTAACCAGCCGCGCAGCGGTGGAAAACCGTTGGGAACGTAACCCCAAAAGGCACGTCGTTTCCAAGCGCTGCCACAACCAACCACACCGCAATTAGCCTCATTATTAACAGCCCAATTTGTCTCCGCTGGACTTCTCCTCTCTCCCCTCTCTCCGGGCTGGACCCTCAGCTCTGCCACTGTGATGCCCCCCCGTCGGGGCGTGATGTCCGGCCTCGGGGCTTGCCAAATGCCGCCTCCATCGTACCCGCCCCGACGTCCGTTCCAACCCCCGGGGTGGTTTAACAACCCCATCGCAGACGGATAAAGATAGCTACCGTCGATGCAATTAACTATAGACGGGAGCATTTATACGTCGTTATTCAAAGCATCCTATTACAGCGGTCAGTTATTTGGATTCGAATGGTGTTTTATCCGACGGTTGCGGGTTTGTGAGATTACAGTATGACGCTGGACAATTTCAAGTTTTGCATTGTCTCTGGTCTGTCAAGGGTAATTTGGGGAAAAAAACTGACCTGTTCTTTTACGGTTCGGATTTGGAACAAAATGTACCGGGCAGGGGCGTAGCGACGGAGGGACGGGGTAGGCCTATATCGGTATACAGTATAAACATATATAAATCAGACTACCTTAAAATTTTTAATGTGTTTTTTTACAGATTTTCAAAGTTTTTAAAGATTTATTCCCTCCAAATGGGTAATGGATAAAGCAGGAGTTCAAAGAACCATACTGGAAACAGTAAAGAAAAGAAAACTGAAATATTGGGGACATATTATGCGAACAAAGCAGGAATGTCTGGAGAAGGATATAATGCAGGGCACAATGCCTGGATCACGAAAAAGAGGCAGGCCAAGAAAAAAGTGGAAAGACAACATCAAAGAGTGGACAGGACTCACTATCGAGCAGGCGATAAGAAGAGCAGAAGATCGTAACATCTGGAAGATGACAGACTTTCATAATGCAACCAATCTTCGGAGCGAAGACGGTTGAAGACAAGACAAGACAAGACCCTCCAAATCACATTATACCCCCCAAATCAAATTCCTGGCTATGCCCCTGGTACCGGGGGGCCTTAAAAATGTAAATCCGCCACTGGACAAAGTAGTGCGAGAACATCAGAAGTTTGTCACTCCAGCTTCTGTATCATTTTGCACAGTATAATACAGCTATCATATCATGCCAATAGCATTACAGTACTAAAATGGTGCTATAGAAGTTTATACACCATGCTCATTTGTTGGCTTTTGAATATCCCAAACACTGGTAGACAAAATAATAGGAAAATATTCAACAGTGGGTCCCATACTGAAGCAAAAGAAGTGAAGCTATAAGGGGTCGTCCATAAATGGCGTAACGCGATTTTGGCACTAATCTGACCCCTCCCCCTACGTAACGCGAAGTAACAAAGTCAGACCCCCCTAAAGTATAACGTAACAACGGGTCGACCCCCATTTCGTCTTCCGAAAAGTCTTGACAAGCATCCTTCTAGTTTTTCCCTCTCCAAACATACTGACATGCAAAGGAAAAAAGGTCGTCACTTGAAAATGTTGTGTTGCGTTTTACGTCACATTTACGGAAATCCCCTCCCCCTCGTCACACTTCGTAACAAATGTCCGGACCCCCTCCCCCTAGGCGCGTTACGTCATTTGTGGACGACCCCCTAACCCCAATCCTCCAGGAAATAAAAAATAACAGTATAGCAAAAAGAGAAATTGTTGTATCTACACATAAAACTAAACTTGGTGACTGTTCAGTCAAGAAATCTGGCCAAACCAATCAACTCATCCGCTGTGGTTATTTTCAAAAAATGGCACAATTTTAGACCAAATGCTGCACGTAAAAGATGAATTTCAGTCTGTCAAATTGCAGTGAATTCTTTTAGAAATATTTTATTTTAACCCCTTAACTGGGGATCCCAGATATATCCATCCATTTTACATTGAGTTACAGTTAAATACACGGTTAAGGGGTTAAATAAAGTCGGCTTGGAAATCTGTACAGAAACCGGTTACTTACAGTTCACAATAGCCTAAGGACAATTGGCATGCTGGTAAAACGAGAGACATTTTCATTTTCATTTCCATCCATGGATAGTTTTACACTCCCTAACACCCCCCAATTTGAGACCGACACCCCCACCCAACACCCCCAAATTTCAGCTATGGGAT